>JAQGBY010002890.1:0-21110 GCA_034698785.1 Mycogona germanica | reverse complement strand
GCCCGCGCCGGGAATCGAACCCGGGACCGCCGAACCGCAGTCCGTCATAAACCAACTGCGCCACGACGGGTCGTAATGAAAAACTGCTAAATGGGGTGATCCTCTGGCGATTGATTTGAAAATTAAAAGGATGGCTAATCCAGGACAGCAAGTGGCCTGAGAAACAATAGCATTTTAAAAATTGTCTTCTGATGAAAAAAATGTAGAATTTTCACTGGACATACTCTGTGTACTTTCCTTTTGATTACCTGGAAATTTGCTTATCCTGTCCGTGGGTCCTGCCTGGGGTGGTTATCATGGGTAGTGGTGGTGGTGGGAGGGTGTTTCTGTTTGGATGATTGAAGGCCGGAGATAGGGGGGAGGGGACACGTGCGTCAACTAATACGGTAATACCTGCCGAGCGCGGTGTTGGAATTAGGACACAGAGCTGAGAGGGAATCGAAGCAAAAGAGATCAGGAGAGGGGGAGCCGGGACTTCGAAACTTGCTCAGCCGCATGCGGGGGGTACCGCTTGTGGGGTAGAGAGAAACGCCACTTTTTTTATTTATTATTTTTCTTCACTGTAGTCAGTGCACTACAGGCGTTTCTGTACCCCTCTTGGTGCTTAGGTATCTTTTATGCCGGCCGCGCAGACTCCACAATTTCTACGCCCTTTCGTATTTTCATTCCCCCTCCGTTCTTAGAGCTGCACTGAGAATTGAGGCGACTTAAAAATCAAATCGCGTGAATTGACCAATTCTGGCACTATTTTAAAGTAATTTCTGGTGACACAGAAATCCATGTATGACCCGAAACCGTTACACATGCTATCAATGGAAACACTTGCGTAGTGAAGATAACCGATACGGACTGCGCCTTTTGGTACCACTCATCCCGACAATCGGTTAAAGGTTGAGGCAGGATTAGAAATATATGTCGCCTTGATTAACGTCGCCCCGATTTACAGTGTTCGGCCAAGCTTCCCTATGTCTGCCGCATAAAAAAGGTGTAAAAACGAGCATCAAAAGAGATTGTCATGTAAAAATATACCTCTCATACCTATTTCAGTTATTGCGTATGCTTTTAAGTCCGTAACACCCCTCAAACATACTTCCATCAACGGGGATACTCATTATATACTGGCACCCCCCGTACACCTTCAGGCCATCACCTTTACCAATTTCTTTCCATACTCTCAGATTGTTCCGAGAGGTATTTCACCATGTTTGCTATTGTACTAGTAAATGCACACTTTTGTTTATGATTATGAATAGTTCACCATATTTGTTAATAATTTTGCGCACTGTACTTTCATCAGGTCTTCGATTTTGGCTTGCACAAGTACCGACGATATCGCTGCCAGACGGTGAAATTTGTTCCATGAAACATGATGAGATTGTTTAATTGTTTGGACCGAATGCCAACCGTGAAAGCGAGAATCATTCATGGCAAATTGTAATGGTTTCGATCAAATGAGTAAATTTTGATATTTGTTTCATGAAACACGATAAAATTTGTTTAGATAGCTGCCCATTTCCACACATTGTAAAGCATTGTATTGACATCTTATTTTTTTTGGTATTTGAAAACGAAAGAAGTAAGCCACCCTCAAATTTTTTAAAACTACACTTGTATTTTGAGACAAACCCGTCAATATCTTCACCAACATCATGAAACTTAAATCTTATAATAATTATTTACGAGCGTACGTGAAAAGGGCGACCCATTAACCCTTTTCTATTAAAATCTGAAGTGGCTGCAGATCAAATTAGGACAGAGAAGAATAAATTAGAGGGTGGGGGTGGGGGGGCAAATGGGTATTAGGGTCATCGGTCGCTAAATACTTTATTGCAAGCGTGCGTTTTTTTAATCAACTTGGTGCTCCAAAAAAATCTAGTGGCTTTTGAGAAACCGCAAAATAAACAAGATCGCAACCGAATAGCCAACGTAATGAAAGATGTTGTGGTTTCGCCATTTTTTTGAAGGGTTGACTCATCACGCACCTCACCAACAAGTGGCGAAAGGTTGTTATTTTCACCTTTGCTCGGTGGCCTTATATGGGGGAGAAAGCATAGGAGAGTGCCATTCGGTTGAAGATGGAAGCGCACCAAACGACAGAGATTGGAACCAAAAATGTCGCATGAAACCTCCAAAATACATCTGGCTGCCCTTGTAGGAAAATGCCGACGTGGTTTATCCTTATCCCGTAATGTACTAGAGCTTTACATCTCTATGTAGCAAACCCGTCATTGGGAAGTCGATTATGTGGGTATCCGATCTTTTCAGAGAGGAGCGTCGTCAACTGAGCGTGTCGTCCAGTGTGCCTCTCAAGGTGGACACAATGAGGCTGTCAGTTCCGGACCGCTAGTGACGGAAATATATATTTTGGGGGTTCAGTCCATCTAAGTCTCCTTTTCTCCGCCTCTTGCTTTGCAACCGCGTTACTCGTGAGGGGGAGCAACAATCGCAGTTCTGATTGGACCACCTTGTTACTCATTTCGACACCGCATTTTTTTCCCTCGACTACGCCACATGCGCGTCCCCTATTGTGTGTCCACGCGGCTCCAAATTGTGACGAGGGGAGTGAGGACAGAGGCCGCAGTTAGACATGACGACTGGAAGAAAAAAATTCTCAAGCGATTGACGAAATAAAATATTTCCTCGGAACTTTTCTGTAGTGTGCTTGTGTTTGGATCGCGGGGTAAAATCATGGGGCAGTCGATGTGACGAAATTCCTGCTCGGGTCAATGTACTAGGCCCCAGCAATGGCAATTCTCACATCCGTGATAGAAAATCGCAAACTGACATACAGTATGTACCTTTAGCGTAATAACATAGCTGCAATGACGAAGAGACGACTAACTATAACTTTGAACAATCTACAAAACTAACTAAATCTTTATACAATAATTTTGTCATAACTTTATACATTCAATTCAGCTATGTTATCAGTGTTCCATCTATAACTATGCGGTATATTATTTTTATCTTAAAATGAGAATTTTACTTTTTAAAGTCTTGTAAGAGAGTTTATGAAACTATGTACTAAGTACTAACACAATCACGGATTTCCAAGCTCACAACAGTTTCAAAGCAATTTCCAGCCGGCCTTCATTGCGTGCACGAAGTGCCGCATTTAAATTATAAACTATGCACATATTCTGGTTAACGGATTATAAATTTGAAAGACCAATGTTGCAGATTTGTCTTGGAATTAGTGCCTAAAAATTGCCGTCCCCGCAAAAGGAGATTTTCCGGCAGCTATTTATAATCACGGTTTCACGCACCATTGTGTATCGCGGATGAATATGTTGGTGGCTCGCGAAGAACGCAGGTGTATGGGGGTCGGACAAATTATACAGTCAGTCCACTCGGGAGCTGTGTATGTACTGAGTGGTCGCACAAATATTTGCGTTTTCTCCTCCTGAGACTCTTCTCTCCCCTGTTCACAAAATATCCCAGGTTTTCCAGAGAATTTCACAGACTATGCACGCATCCGAACGTCGGCATCGCTGTATAGGATATCCCATCGAGGTATCAAAGTTGTTCTTTGTTTTTAAATTGACAATAAAATCGTAAGATGGCCATGTACAAACATTTGATTTTTGAGATGGTTGACGACGTTAGACGACGAAAGGCCTCTCAGGAGGATGCAAACCCAATAACAGAATTACTAGAATTATTACAAGTGCGCCAACCGCGCCGCCGAAATCGCGGAGCCCACGACTTTGCTCTACATTTTCGAAACAGCACAATACGCTTATAAAGACCACGTCTCTCTATATATATGCTCAGTTTCCAAAATCCGTCGATCTCGATGGCGTCCGCTTTTTAAAACTGTTGTCTGCCGACACGACTAACGAGAGCCGAGCCCCCAAACTGGACAATCCAACGCGACCAGTGTGATAATCTTTAAAGTTCGTATTTAAGGTGTATCGATATAGCGTCAGCTAATACGCGAAAGCAGTATGCCTAGTCTGTGGCCGCCTTGAAGTCGTACTAATTCTGATCTAGTCCGCGTGTGAAACGCACATTTTTGTATATTCGGTGTGCTGAGCGTGAATCAGATATTCATGGCGAGAGATGGTAGATAAACAACTTCTATTGTGGTGTCAAATAAATCGGTCATTTGTTTGTTTGTTTTGTTACAACAAATATGAGGATGGAATTGGACATGCACGGCTCGTATACCAGTGTATACTGTACAACTGAATATGCGCGTACAGCGTTTTCTACGTGTACAACCAACTCTTTTTCACCTGCATTTGTCGTGTACCATCAAATTGGGAATAACGAAGCCTATCACGCCTACAGCATTCGGGAACGTGAGCTTAGAAAAGAGCACGACCATTATCGAGTTTTAGAAGTTGGTAAGAAAGAAAATTGACTCACTAACTAGCTTCTCTGAATGTCGGAATGCTGTAAGTTTTAAAAAAAAGGCGAAAATAAAATAATGTTTAATATTCTGAAGTTCTCCGAAGTTGTTGTCTATGTGATCTCGAATTATATTAATTTCGGGTTTCTGTTTTTTTTTTTATTATTATTTGTTAAGGGGTATACCGCTTGATTTAACCGCTCAAAGCCCCCCCAGGAGGCGACCTGGTAATTTTGCCTAGCCCAGGCTTAGTATAAGCTACCCAGGTAGGGATCTTTAACGTGTACCTGACATCGTACAGGCACCCCTCAGACTCTTGCCCATGAACACATCAGGCCATCCGTCCTGTTTTGTGATTTCGTGAATTTCTCAGGCCAGAAGGAACTGCAGAAAAATTGTGGGACTCATATTCGATGTCTGGTACGTGTTAATTACGATCCCTCCCTAGGTATGAAGCCTATAGGACAAGCAAACTTACCAGGTCTCCCCTGGGGAGGGTTTGAGGCGGAAGCGTTGGTACCTCCTTAATTAAATATGCTCGTAGCAAACACCTGGAGTCATCTTCCGCTAAATCAAGCACCAGAGGCGACTTCTAAAAAAAACTGAGGCAGGATTAACCCGCCTCGTATACGTGTTCTGGGGGAAGTTGAGCACACCATTTGACTTGTCGGCCGACAAGTTGTCGTGTGAAGCTGGGACCCGCCCATCGAATTTGGTTACCCCGTGTGAGTGATGCCCGCGTTCCAGAACATTATCCGACGTCGTGCTGCTACTTTGTGCCGCACTGCTATATATCTCTCTCTCGCTGGCTACAACTTTGCTGCCATATCTCGGGCGCCTTGCTTGATGTTATCGGGCGGCATTGAATGACGCGTGCTGCAGCTGCGCGTTCCATTTGACGGTGGCACGGTGGTAGGCCCCAGTCGCCGGGAAACGAGGTGGCCGCCGCGCAACCATCGGGTTGGTGGTACCGGCTTCCTGCTCACCGTTTCCCCACCTGTGGCACACGCGGCCACCCCGTTAAGTCGTATGTAGGACGGACGCGCGGCGGGCGTGAGTGCTTTGTTTTTTCGTCGGAATTGGCGAATCGTGATTTCGAGTGAAGTGCACTTGGGCTATAACACGAGAACCACCTACATCTCTCCCTAGCTCACTCCCCTGACGGGTTGAACCAAAAGTGCTTGGACTGAACTAGTATATTCATCACCAAGAGTCGGTAGAGATCCTAGCGGATTTTTTCCTTTCTCTATGACGAGACGCAAGCAATTTGGTGGCGTTCACGCTCATTCTTTTCTATCGCTTTATTGGTGTTGCGAGCGACCGTCAGGCGCTCTGTGCGTTTTGTCATCAGAAATTGACTAAGAGTAAAAGAAAATCCGTATTTCGGCTGTACAAGTGAGGAGGACGCCTGTCCCCGGTCATGCGCTTTGAGTTCTGATCGCTATTGTGCCGTCTATATGGATCGGCTGCTTTGTTTATGGGTTGTTTGTTATAGGTTGGACATGCGATACTCGTTTTGTGTTGCCGTTCACGGATATTATAGACTGTAGGCGCACATCGCGTATTTCGTAAATCGCTTAACTGAAAGAAAATCAATGCGAACAAACAAACAAACGTCTTCACGGCACCCCTTTCTTTCGCGTTTCCAAAGCTGCGCGACATGTTGGGATATATTGAATGGGGGATATCGTATATTCCAGGTGTCAGACGAGAGAAGGTTGTAATATGACAAGCGTGCAACACGAATTCGCAACTTTCACTTCCTCGACTGTATGTAGTGCATGTATATAAGGAAGTGAGCGGAATTCCGTTTCTTTTTTCTTCTTTTGGGTTGTTCGCGATTATTTGGCTGCCAATAACCGTTGGAGGCCCTCGCACACGCATGCAGCAATGTGCCACGAACTGTGGTCCAAATATGTGCACGGTGCACCCGGTGGTGTTTCGAATTGAGAATATGGAAATTCGAAACTGCCGTAGCTTTTTTCTTTTGGGTGGATGCACGTTCCAAGAAATTATGGAATGTTATAAAGAACTGACGTATGCTTTGGGCGACCATTGTACAGGGTGTCCCAGAAGTCTCTAGAAGAAATGTCAGTTCAAAATAAAAATGCCATAAAATGTGTTCAATAATGCTCTCCGAAGACTTGCAGAGGTCAATGCGTTGCCGAGTCTTGACGCACATGCTGTAATATGTCCGGCGTCACATGTCGCAAGGAGTCTTACCTGCAGAAAGAGAACATGATTCCTATGTATGTAGATTTTTTTAAACATCCTGTAAATTTTAATTATCTTTTGAAGTGTTAGGGTTCAGATTGTAATATATATTTTTTTAAAGTCCTGTTTATATCAATGCTTGCAGAGTTATTTTGCAGACAGGAAGTAATATATATTTTCCTTTCCTATCACTTATTGCTAAAAAGAAAGCATGGACTTGCTAGCACATAACAAAACTTTTGGGCACTTTTTTCCGGATTATTTCATTTTGGATACATTCTCGTACTTTTAAATCCAGAAGACTGAGTACTTCTAAGGCGGTTTCACGTGTATCAGGTTTATTGCCGCATCATGATCAATCATTCAAATATCCCAGACATCATAACGTATAATAAGTTCATATTGAGTTTCCCCAACATTAATCCCACACCGCCAATCCACACAAGCGAATATTCAATTTGCGAAATCGGCACGCCGAAGAATGTGTAGTCAAAAAACAAGTAGTTTTTGCGTAGAGGCAATTTATGTATAGACGTACGTGTCTGTATACAGTAAATATTCGTGTTCCTGCTGGGTCTATATTAACTCGTAGCCTACATCGCAATTGCCACTTTTCTTTACGTGTTTCGCCACATGTTTCACTCTATACACAGTAGAATGGATTCACAATTTTATGCCCTGCGAGACGGCCACCAAGTTTTTAATCATGCGATCAATAAGAAAGTAGCAAACTCACGCTGATGCCGAATTTTTTAAAAATCGGTTCAGCGCCAGTTCGATAATACAATAAACGGAGTATGTCGGACACCAGCAAGCTCTTAAGAGCGGCCACCGACCTAACGAAACCCGAACGTCAACCGGCAAAACTCAAACACATGTTTGCCCTAATTCTTGCCCTGAATTCAAACATGTATTTTGCCACACATATAACGTATGTTACGTGTGTAACACACGTAACACATTATAGATTGCGTCCTTCAATCTCATTTAATTAGTAATGTATTTTGCCGTTCGAAAATTTAATTGAGGGGAGTGCTCCAGGGTGATAATGATAAGGTGTCTACCAAATATTGATTTCACGTCTGGGCTTCTATAGTACATATTGGTGAGATTATTTCGCTCTGTATCAGCACACACACACACACACAAATACGAGTATGGGAGTATTAAAATAGGTCAGGAGGTGTCCTCTCGTGATTACATCTGAAGATTGAATTGCCTTCGTGAATAAATGTGAATTTTTCGGATTGTGACTTCTAACGTGCTAATCAATGGATTGATGAAGCTAATCGTTTTCAAATGTGCTCCCAAGATAAGGAACTTTTCGGTATAGTGACACCACCTTTTCGGGCCGTATTTGCAAAAGTGAGAGATAAAGCACTCACAGAAAATTTCACAAAATCCATGAACTTCCTTCCTCTTAACTGGCACGTATATTGAGATTTCAGAGTGTCTTTTCTTTATTTTGCTCATCGGATTCCATTTTTTATCATGCATAAAATCATTTAATATATAGGCTTTCACTTTCCCTTCAAAACAGGGAATGTACAGACTATGTATTAGTCACACGTTGTTGAGTTCTGTCCATCAATTTTTTTCTCGAAATTGCTCCGTTTTCATTGCGGTGTATCCCATAATATGCATGTATTTTATACATATTATATTGGTATAGATGATTCCGATCTTTTGATTTCAGTACCAATTTGGTTTAACGCGGGCGCGTATAGTGCAACTAGTATCGCTTGAGCAACTGAGCGCAACGCTCGTGAAACCTGCAAACCCCTACCTGTTGGATTTTTACACTGGCTTGCGAAAAGCGATACCAAACCCATTGCATATAGGTCCAATCATGAAGTACACGGAAAAAAATTGTCAAATGATAATTTTTATGTTTTTAAAAGGTTTTTTTTTACTCGTATGTTTTTTAAAGTCAGTATTTTCATTTTTTTTTGCTTTGTCCTTTTTAAGGCTCGAGTCAACTACTCATCAACCCATTACTTTTCCCACTATCCCAATTGCGACTGTTTTGCCTCGGCGGTCCCGGGGTCGATTCCCGGCGCGGGCTCTCGATAATTTCGATCGGTTAAAATGTGCCCTTCGTATAGTGCCTAAGCACCAAGTAGTGCAAGCCTGTAGTGTTTGCATTGTGAATTATTGACTACAGTGATGGGAAATTTAAAAAAAAATTAAGAATTTCATTCCGGGCTTTGTGGCGAACCTTCGCATACATGTATTTGCACGTTTAATCTGAGTGCAATTTGGAATGTATTTACTGTTTGCATAGTCGCAGCTCAGTTTGTTGAGAGGCAAGAGTCATGGTGCGACGGCCCCGGGTTAGATTCCCGTCCGGGACTCTACTTCATTTGATCCCGAGAAACTGGTGGAAATGTGTCTCTCGCATATTTTTTTTTATCTAGACGGGGTACAGAATGTCAGGGTCACTACATTTGAAATAAAATAAAAATTAGAAAATGAACCGTCGGTTGACACGCGTCGTGAACAGTCGTTTCAACGTGGCGGCGTCACTTTCTGTGTATTTCAGCGGCATCTACGTCGCAGTGGCGAATTGAAAATCAGGTGTTTGTTCCCCTTCGGATAACCCCCTGTCGGTTCGAACGACCGAATGTGTAAACGTCGTCGCATTTTTTACGCGGAACATAAACATGCATTAATTCACCTTTTATCGTGCTGGCGTCTGCCTGTGCATGTGTCTGGTTATTAAGGGTTTTGCCATGTGGCATTTGGTCTAATGGTTTTTTCCCTCGTGGTGGTTGCCTGCACACACAAAAAATAATAAAACTGCCTTCGCGTTCACATCATGCAAGCCGTGCCCTGTAACAGTGCACGATCCGTGCATAATACGGGGGCAAGTATGTCCTCCAGAGACTCACTCCTTAAAACTTCACAATTTTTCTTTTAGCATGTTTGCTGGCTCGAGTTCTCTATGAAATTGTGGCGGATTTCATTTGGACATCGGTTTAGCATAGTGGAATCATAGCATAGCTGGCATGGGAGACACTGGAAGATCGTAGGAGGGAGATCAGTTTACGGTTGCTGGTCAGAATTCTGAAGGGGGGTTGTAATGTTGATATCGGAGAAATTATGTGCCCAGCTCCTAATAGAAGTAGAAGAATGGGCCAGAGTAGAATGGTGAACGAGCTTCAATGTACATCTGAATCATATTTTGGCTCCTATTTCCCTAGAGTGTTTTAATCCAGAGCCTTTTAAAATAAACACATTTCTGTCCTCAACTGGTCTTCGACCCCCGCCATAGGCCCCTCTCTTGGGGGCTGCTTGCGGGTAAAATTTGTAATTTGTAATTTGTAATAGGCATAGCTGATAAACCTAAATAGCCCATTTCAAGGTTTTCAAATAGGAAAAATGGGGAATGAAATTGTTATTGAACAGCTCCACATTTTCACGGATTGGACTCAAAGTTCACGATTCAGAAAAATAGTCCGGCAATGACTGAGACTCATGCCCACTAAACTGCAGCGAACGCCCGGCGTTGGAATAGCAATGAGCGCACGTAGATAGATGGGCACGGGGACTGAGGTAGAGAATATCGCCAGGCTTTTAACACTTTCGCGCCACGTACATGTGCTGGTATGCGCACACGTACCTTCGCACTCATAATCGTGGCAGCAGTCGTTTTCTGCTTGAATTAATTCGTATCCGTCAGGTGTGTTATTTTGTTTGAAATTACCGTTTCAGCTCTAGCTGAGCATGCAGGCAATCTCGTACGTTTACACTGTCTAATGTAAATACTTCAATAAACGCGTATTACATGCTCGCTTTCCTTCACATTAACCCTTCTGGCCCTGATGCACGCGATTCGCCAACCGCAAGGCGGTTTTTGTCATTTAATAAGGATATGAAACATGCACAGGTTATAATGTATGGGAGTTGCTGTTTTATTTATCGTTCGATTATTTATTTTTATTTCGTGCTTTCGTTTTAAGGTCTTTGATAGTGCGATTATGTTTTCATTACTAATTTTACCCGTTCAAGAATAGCGATGCTCTTGAATTCATGAGCACACATGTTATTGTACAGCGTCGGCATGAAACATTGGAACAGCTCATAACTTCTGTTTTGAGGGGTTTGAGATTGCGACAATATTGAGACTAGTTTTAATTAATAATAATTAACATTCAAGCTCTGTGTGCCCTGCATTTCTATGTCTCAATTGGTTGGAGGACTCAGTGGTTGGATTCTCGTCGCAGATTCTCGTTTTTTCGATCACGGGAGTCCGGATGTGTGACTTTCTTAACCCCAATCCCACCAATTGAACAAAAGCATCACGATTGGCAGGACATTAATTAGTCTCAGAAAAGACTTCTCAGTATTCCTGATATCCGAACTAAATACGGAGTATGTTTGCAACACTTCTGTTACAATTTCGCGAAAACTAAAAACTGTTTTGAAGAAAGAACTACTCCGTTAATTATGTAAGCCTAGCTGAAACGGCGATGACCCGAACAATAAAATGGCCGCCATCTAATTTGCATTCGCACAACCAACAACGCGTATGTCCACACTCGTGGCTCGCGTTATGGATGTGACAGCCGCCTTCGACAACAATTAAGCATAAATTTACTTAAATGCAGGCTCTGTGGCCTATAATTACATTCTTATTTTTTTTCTCTTCCACCAAACTCAAATTGCGCTTGTCATCCGATGGAAATGTAATGAATTAAGCGGGCGTGACCCGTCACACGTACAAAAAGCGCTGAACTGATAAATATACTTTTTTTTTGCATCGCCCTCACCACCCATTTCCCCTCCCCTCTTCTTTTTACTATGGCTCTCTGGTCGCGCATAAACTTGCCTCCGGGCAGAATTGATAGTTTACCACCCCTATAGACTGGCCAAAAGTCCTCATGAGACTCGAGTCTAAGTCGTATCCAAATAAATATTTTCTTTCCAATGCATGTTCATGTATATGGATGGAGACGAAACGAAAGGAAACGAAAAGATATATTTTTATTTACGGGTACTGCAATGATGCTGAAAATTGAGTCAGAAGCGGTGCTTAGTAGCTTGACTTTCGCACGAAGCTCTCATGGTCTTAGGCGGATAGTTCGTATCGGGATATTGGCGTGATTTTTGTCTGTGCGGTGCCTACCGAAACTTAAATTTAAAAAAACCGCCGCCTTTGTGCACAATCTCTGTAAGGAGGGCTCACCAAATGCACGTATCCATGATGGTAATAGGGGTTGGGGGGGATAGCATAGAATTTGGCGGTCCAATGGAGGGGGGAGGAGAGATTATCGAACCGAAAATAGTTTCTTATCGGTTTTTCTTGGTTCCGATTTTTTTTCTATCATCAAAATTACAGACTCAAATCGAGGCTTACATTTCTTCTGTAACTAATGATGAATGATCGAAGAAGGCACTGGAGATGATCTCTTTTTGGGGTGAACAGTCCTCCACCTCTTCGGCACCCCCACTAATCGAATTGGAGTTAAGAAACGATATCTTAGTCATCCAAGTGAGAAAATTGGTCACAGGTGACTAACTCTTCTCTGTGTATATATGTATTTGTATACACGGTGATGCAAAAGAAAAGTAGAACCCAATAAAAATTCACAACTCCATGAAAAATGCTTCGATTCAAATAAGATTTGGCACTTACATAGAACAATAATGTAGGAACAAAAATGATATCTTAGTCATCCAAGTGAGCAAATTAGTCACAGGTAACTAACTCTTATCTGTGTATGTATGTAGATTCAAATAAAATTTGGCACTTATATAGAACGATAATGTAGGAACAAAAATGATATCTTAGTCATCCAAGTGAGCAAATTAGTCACAGGTAACTAACTTACATAGAACGATAATGTAGGAACAAAAATGATATATTAGTCATCCAAGTGAGAAAATTAGTCACAGGTAACTAACTCTTCTCTGTGTATATATGTATTTGTATATATGGTAATGCTAATGAAAAGTAGAACCCAATAAAAATTCTCAACTCCGTGAAAAATGCTTCGATTTAGATTTGGCACTTACATAGAACAATAATGTAGGAACAAAAATGAATTTTAAATTTTTCTCAAAATGTTCCCCGGGGAAATCCCGGGAAAGGTTTATAAATCGAAGATTAACAATATCAAAGACTTGAAACTACGAGATTCCGAGAACCACCGGAGAACATTTTGAGCACGTTTTAGAATTCATTTTTTGTTCCTACACTACTGTTCTATGTAAGTGCCAAATTTCATTTAAATCGATGCATTTCTCACGAAGTTGTGATTTTTGTTATTGGGTTCTACTTTTTTTTTGCCTCACAGTGTATATACGGTGCATGTGTTTTTGTGGCACGATTTTTGTTCGTCCCATATCGGCATCTTTAACGGCAGTAATTCGAACTATGTGCAAAGTTCTCGTTACCCCATTCCAGTTGCAATTCCCGAACATATTTTATTTCATGTTTTAAATTTTAAATTTTTCGTAGGGGCCTACCAGCATCTCCACCTAAAAGCCCTACCCCCTCACTTTTACTCGCACATGTTCATTGAGCGAACCGATTCGGGCTCATTCGATTCGATTCGATTTGATTGCTTAGCCTTCAGTGTCAGATTTATACAGAAAAACTTAGAAAACCAGGTATACAGAGTATTGAAGCGTATCTATACATGTTCATCTCATCCCCCCTCCAATCTGTTTCCCGTGTGCGAACGCAGCTTCTTTCACTATCTCCCTCTGCTCTGTTTTGTCCCACCTTCGACGGCAAAAAAGTGCGTGTTGGAATAATGATCGGATTTGCAAGCTCGCCATTTTAATTAGTGGACATTAATCATTGAGTGGACAGGCCATGAACAATGCTCACGTTTGTGGTGGTGATGGTGGTTGTGCTATAGTCGCAACGGCTATAACACAAAAAAATGAAGAATGAGATGAACTCCAAATTGCTACATGCGTTTGTCCCGCAACTCCGTGAACACCTCTTCCAAGAAAATATGTCTAGAAATAAATTGTGCAGCAATGTGACAACAGCAGAACGCTGTATACTAGATATGATCTTCAAATTGTGGTTGCACCGTAGGTTTATTGTATTCTAGAGTAAATGAAATTAGCTCCGGATGAATTTGAATATGCGTTGTCTCTGTTGGTTGATTGGTTGAGAGACCGAATTTAAAGTGTTGTTAAAGCGCCAAGTAGAAACACAGAAACCACAGAACCTTGTGTTGTACAAGGTAACAAGGTAAACAGTAGAAAATAAAATAAAATGGAAGTTGTGCCCGGGACGGCGCCGGGCGAGAAAAGGCGAACAAGAATTGGCGATAACTCGTCTTACAATAAATAAATAATAGTAGGTAAACTATTATTTAAAAAACGAATTAACTAAACTAGAAAAACAAGGGAGCTGACGCTACAACTATTTACAGAATCAAGACGTCCTATTTATATTATTTTGTTTGTAGAAAATAAATTAATGCACTTAATTATGTATTTTTAAATTAATGAAAATCAGACCCCTCTTACCAATCTTCGAATTTAATGCAATTCAAACAGCATGAATTTTCATATTGTGCTGGGGCAGTATGTGTCTTGTTCTTTCTTCTCCTCACCTCACCTCTATCCATTAATGGTTTACCTCGTCCGCATTCTATGCAAACCTCAACTGGCAAATTTTAAAGAAAACTGCCACCAGGTTTCGAGGAACTTAATTCTAATCGAAAATCTGGGAACCGTTAATTTTTCGCCATCCGGAATTTTTGTCTACATTCCAGCTAAAATTAATTGTCCAGACTGAAAGAGGAAACCTCCATGTTTAAAAAGCGAGACAGCAATTTTCTGGAATTTCCATTTAGTTATATGTCGAAATGCGAATGAGTAGGCCTTTAACCGGCAAGCCCGATACAGTATCAATTTGCCTATTCGCACAATTTGTCGGCTAGCCCAAAACTGGTACGTTGGGAGATTTTAAAGATACATTTAAAAAATACGATTTCTTACTTTTGTTTTGTATCTTGAAATAGGGATTCGTTTACGTTTTGGGGTATCAATTTTTTTATTGAATTGAACGGCAGGATACGGGTTATTAAAATCAATTACCCGGTTAAAGGGAAAATGTTTAGATAATACGTTTATTAGATTATATTCGTATTTTATATTCCTCTACAAGAATTTTACTAGTCACACGCTGTGTTTGTGAATGCAGGTGCTCGTGTGAATAATTGCAAAAGCTTGGATCGTTCAAAGGACAAAAACAGGAGCGAAGACAAGAAAAAAATGTTTGGTTTTTAAAATTGCGATCGCCATTATAGTTTGCTTTTTTTCTGGTGGGAGGGAGTGGACTGGCGGTAGAAGATTGGAGGTTGAGGTGCACGAGAGGGAGGAGGAAAGTGGTGGTGGGGGGGAGTCACAATGCATGGGCACGGTCCCCCGAAGAGTATGGCGGAGCGCCGCGAACACACTTTTCGTCTCTTCCCCGCGTTGAACAAGACAAGCGCTGGTTATTTTTAAACGGTTGACTTGTCCGCTGATAAGATAGTGTCGCGAGAGGCGGGCACCGGGAGAGAGCCTCCTCTGTGGCCAGCGCGCGCCAGCGACCGTCATCGCCGCCGCTACTCCCACGGGGGCGCCACCAAAAGTACTAGAATGGCTACTACGACCAATTCCGGTGTCACAAATATGACAACAACTCGCGAGATGCTTCAGGCCATACACGGAAGAGACACTTTGATTTCTTCAACGAATGCATCTCCAATCATAGTAGATTATTTTCTTTATTATTACACTTCAATCGACGTTACTCAACATTCGTCAATTACGTCGTTGCTCAGTCGGCTGGAGGACTGCGATACGACGGTGCCGGATTCGATTCCCGACTTGGGGTCTAATCCGGGGGTCACGTTTATTCGATTGGGAAAATTCAGCACAATCGTGTAACGAATCTGCCGCTTTTTTCTCCTTTTTTAGTCTTTTTCTCAATCATTGTGATAAAAATAAAAGACAGGAAAAAACAAAAAATTGCGATGTGATGCAAATTGATACAAGACTACAACTGATATTTGTTGAAATTATCTTTCTTAAAATCGGCACATATTATAACTGACCATTGAATACGGGCACGTATATTGAATTTTTCCACAGCTGCTCATAACGTTTTACAACGTGTAGAGAGGAGGCTCTAGAGTTCAAGGAATTTCAAGAGAGAAGATTCAGCCTGGCTAAATTTGTGATTGTCTCGTCCCGTTTCACCTTGAGTAGAAAGAGCCCTCGTAACATTCATTGCATAGCGTAGAAGATTAGAAGTCTGGCGTAGAAGATGAATTCGAATAGTCTCGTTCCATGGGAATATTAAGAAAGCCTTTGAACATTGCTTCTTGAAGTTGTGTTGCAGTCTTTTATCGTGTAAATCAACGCTTTGAGGCTCGACCTTTTTTCTTTTTGGAGAATTGTGTTTACGAATGACGATCGTCCAAATAAGTTACAATGTCATTTCCCACGACTGGTTTTCGTTCATCTATAATATTTGCATTCATACCGATATGCGAGACTAGCTGGGTCAACACGAGCGAGTTATGAAGCTTATATCTTTTGGATTTAGGTCTCAGCCAATTTTCAATTTTCTAGTAGATCGGTCATCATGACATTATTTAGAGCACCTGCATGCCTCAGAATACTTTGTTACACACATCACACACCGGATTGTTCGTGGTTTAAAGTTTCGCATAGGTGGTGATGTTATCCAATGACCTTTATCGTCCGCTCATATCGCCAGGAATTTGTCGGTGTTACTTGTTATGTTAATTCATAGTCGGCAAGTTTGTTGTTACTCTCAGTAATATCACAAACGCAGTTTATCAAGCGGCTTTATGAGTGTGTTCGCAGAATTTCTTTTACACAGGTATCCTTGAAGTATCTTCTTGCCTGTTCAATTACTTCTTATAACTTGAGCGCTTCTAAGAAACGAGTTTATGCGGGTGCATTTGGTGAAGTTCTCCCTTCAGTATTTCTATTTCTTTAGAAGCCTATCCTCGATACATCTAAATTAAAATTTGATTCTTTTGAATGAAAAAATGATTTTACATTGTTTTTTTTTAAATAGTTGTCCGGTTTTGTGAGAAAGAATCTTTCAATTTAAAATTTGTTTGCGCATTTAGGACCAGAATTGTAGAATTGTCAGTACTTTTCAGTTTGCCCTCGTCTCGTCCACATATATCGACGCGCCGCAGCCGCCATTGGTTGTCGTGTTTTCTCGCCGTCCTCACTGCGCCAGAACCACATCAGCCGCCCACCTGCATTTGCCACCATCACCCCCACCCTCCCCTTCCCCTGCCAGTCTGCCTCCTGTACCTGTACCCCCGCGTCCACTCCCAACCTCCCCCTCCTCCACTCTCTCAGCCCATCTCCGCTTTGCCAATTGGCCAGCCTTTCAAATAAGTATTTTCTCTTGCTGGAGTTTTATGTGTATGCCTGCTGAGAGAAGAACTGAGTACGAGTCGTGTCCGCAGGCCAAATTGTTCTCGGAAGAGATGGCAGCGATGTTAAAGACGCGCACGGTGTCCATGGCAGTGCTGCCATGGTCTGGAAAAATTCCACGCAGCGCTCCATTCGACGTTTCTCCCACCTTTTCAGTGAATCTGATACAGAAGGATTTCTCATGTATATTCAACATCCTTTTTAAACAGTATTCTGGATTGCTCAATTTTATTTTACTTCAAGACACAACAATTTCGATCAGATGTTTAACAATTTCGATTGCTGTCGTTTTACAATAACTTCCTAATAACTTCAAATGAAATCACGCTTCATGTGGCACATGATACCATATGATGCTTTACGACGAATCTTAATCTCCCTCTAAAACAGTTTCGGGCGGAAGATTGGATTCTTGTGACTGATTTTCGCAAGATCGAAAGATGATTTTAGTTAATCGTTTGATTAACAAAATTACGTTCATCTGAAAAACTAAAAGTATCTTTTTTAAAAAAGACTACAGCGCAAAACACAACGTGATCTACAACACATTCTACGATTAAGTTGTTTCAAACGCTTTCAAAAGATTCCGTCACCTCTCTTCCCCCTCCCAAATTTAGAATTCGATTCTCTGTCCGCTTTCACCAGTCGAGTGCCGTCCCTTGATGAATATCCGCAGTTCTGATGGATCATGGAACATATCCACCACAATCCTGACGTAAATTGCCGTCATCTTATCGGCATTGAAATATAGAAGGTATTATTGTTGTTTTTGTTGGGGAGCTCGTGAGGAGCTAGTCTGGCAGTCTTGATTCTCTGCAGGATGGCCGCTCGGCATTCCCGAAGCACGCACAGCACGCATTTTGTCCCCCCCCCCTTTGCGCATCAGGCTGTACATCACTTGACTTACCTGTTGCGCCATGTGCAGCGCCTTCAAGAGCAGATCGGACGCCTCTCGCCCAATGGGCAGGCCACCAAACGCTCGTACATATTGGTGTATGCTGGCATGTGGTGTGTGTGTGTGTGTGTGTGCGTGTGTGTGCTATTCTCTCTTTCTCTTGGGTGGAGTGGCCAGTGGGAGGGGGTGGGGATGGGGGTTCGGTGCCGAGAGCGACGCGAGGACGAAAGAGAGCGACGTGTGTTGAGTTCTCAGTTGAGCGAGTACCTAGGCCAGGATCAGATTCCGATGGACGAAAAAAAAATTCGGACGAGACATCGTTCAGGTACGCGGTGGCTCCTCCGTTCGTCGCCAAAAAGCTCAACCGCCATTCCGGGTGGAAGTTGGTGATCCTCCGCGCGAGTATGTTGATCCAGTTACCGTTTTGCCTCGGTTGTGCTAAATATCGCCATTGGTTTATTTACTCTTTTGGTTTTATTACAGATCGTGCGCAATTTGTAATTTAAATCACTTAAAGGAAGTTATATTCAGAAAACTCGTTAAGACACAACCTATATCAACATACTCGTTTTTTAAAATTAATTATTAATGTTGTCAGACGTTGTAATATTTCAGTTTGCTCATGCCGATTTAAGACATAACATTGTCAACTCCATGAACATGTTAAACAAATACTCTGTATTACTTGGGCAATATTTAGATTTCAAGTATGTTGCTGGATCAATCTCATGAAGCGTCACCCCCCCCCCCCACCTCACACACATCATTTTGCAAAACAAATTCATGTTCAGATAACAATTCAATGTAATTAGACATCAATACATTATTGCTTTTGTGTTTTCGAGTCATCTGTGTTGTCAAATCTTGCGCCACGCGTGTGATTTGTATCCGATTCGTGCACCAAAGATCGTAAACAAGCCATTTGTTATGGCCTCTATGCCTGAGAGCAATTTCAGAGTTGCTTCGTTGCCTGTTACTATCATTGTTGCTGTCAATATTTTATATTTGCAGTCGCGCCTTTGTTATTCACCGCGCTCCTAGCGGCGACAATTATAACTTGACAAATGGTGAAATGCGCGACATCTAGTGATTAGTATATAGTTAGTAAATTAAAGGATGAGATCAATCGATGACAGGTACACGAAAACTATATGCTGATTCCGGACAACGAATGCCAGATGTGGCCGCAGGGCTGCAAGAGGGGAGGGAGCGAGCGATCGAAAAAGGTAGAAGAATTCCGAGCAAATAGGCAAAGAGGCAAAAGTGGCTGCTACAGCTCTTCTCCGTCGGGTGCACATGCTGAGTGAGTGAGAGAGAGAGCGTGGCCGGTGAGGAAGACTCATCGAGTGAGAGATCAATAAGTATAGGCGGGGATCTCGGACTTAATTTTAATGAGGAGCGGGCCGTAAAAGTGGTCGCCCGTTTTCCAGCCTCAGCCAGAGCGGTGCAAGCGAGCAGGTCGACCCGTCACTCCACTGGCGGTGTGGCCTACACAGTGCGCAAATTGCGATACGAACTACCCTACCGTCGACACCATCTTGAACGAGCTACTACACATGAATACATGAACTAGTAACAATTTGTCGAATTTCGGCGGGGGTTCTCTAGCTCGAAAGCAACGCTTACTACCAAGATTCGAAACTTTTTAATTAAATTTTATCTAATTTATAAATTGTGAAATCAAATTTGACCCGCACATTTAGTTTAAGAATGACAGGGAAACTCTAGGGTTTTTTTTGCGTTTGATTAGAACAAAACGGACTTTGAATTACGATTTTTAGATCCTGAAGTTTATAAATCTCACATTGTTTAAATGAAACTAGAGTGAAAAACGCCACAGACAACATAAATTGTCTGTGTCTGTGGCGTGTCTGTTTTTCTGCCCCTGGTTGAACCAAAGGTTAGCAGTATAACCGATCACTGTTTGGTGTTTGTAGAGATTGCCTAGCCTCTACAACAAGGGGCAGCTTAATTTTCATTTAAAAATCGGTCACTCTTCCCTAAGACATGCGAGGTAATATAAAAACGATAGATGCTTTTAAATCAATAATTTTAGGAAATAAATTTTTTAATCATTACTTTACGACTAACAATACAATAATTTTCTTTTCTTCGGTCGCTTTGTGAATCAGTACCCTTGTTATTTATTATCCAATTACCATTTTTATGTTCACTTAGTATTAGAATATTTCCAATTTCAAAATTAATTTTTTCCTTATGTGTTTGTGTGAATTAATATAATTGTGGTTATTAGTACCCCTTTCTATCAATAATTGAGCATATAATTAATTATATTCTTGGTTATTATTTTTGATTTCTAATTGTTCGCATAATTGTAGTCAACTTATTTTGTTATAGTTACAATTACTATACAAAAAGCATGCACGTATAATGTTTTGCGAATTTGCAAGCCTATAATATTCAGACCACAATTTCACTATACAAAAACAGTTGCGGGCTTTCTTTCAACATTTGCATATGCCAAGCAACAGACATACCTGTAGTTTAGCCCGACCCATTTCAGAAACGTGAGATTGACTCTACATACTCGAACTTTCGTATCCGTTCCGAAAAATTTCCTTATATCAAAAGCGCACCACCTGTAGAGTTTTTAGTTTCACCTCTATAATTTGGACCAGTTGCCCCAAAGCGAGATTAAAATTCATCAGCGCTTGCTGGAACCGCGAAGAAAAAAATAAATCCTCCGTGAATGTAGCGCGCGTGAGACGTGCTCTCTTTCTCTCTCGTACACAGAGAGGATGGTAGAGGAAACGTTTCACTTGTCTGCAAAAAAATAACGAAAGAGAAATGCTCCACGCTGGGCAGAATGGCAAAAAATGAAAGGTTCCCCCCTCGGTTTTTCCCTTCTTTCTCTCGCGTGAAACACAGCTCACTAGGGGGTCCCCAAAAAAATAATAACAACAACACCGTGTTTCAATGGCCGCCTTACTCTTGCACGTCACTCAACGAAGGAATGCTCAGAATCTACAGTAAATTAGATTCCGAACAGTTATGTTGATCTTGTATTTTATACTTTTGTAACCGCATTGGCTGCTACAGAATAACAGTTGGTATAGCTAACCCGAGTGGTCGCTTATGGCAAATTCTGATTTTTGAAGAGGTGATACCAGAGTAGGGTTTCTCGACAAACTCCGCCAGCGAACAAAAATGTTCGTCGCCCTGTCATTGGCTGATTTGGTGACGTTT
>JAQGBY010002889.1:0-21110 GCA_034698785.1 Mycogona germanica | reverse complement strand
ATTAAAAGTGTCTTACTATCGGACATCAAATCTACTATATTCTGATTTTTATTGGAAATGGTTTATTTCTCTTCTTATGTTTCTGTTTGTTGTTATCAATGGATGTTGCTGTTATATATTCGCTAAAAACGTATATGTCCCTTATGTGACAGTATACAACTGACATACAATGACATAACATGATTATTATGTTTGATTAGTCGATCAATACATGTTCTGACGTATAGTGAAAATTGGTACAAGTGACATTGAAAATGGAATATGAGAGAGATCCACTTCAGACAATGGTGTTTTTGAAAAGATGGAGTTCACTACTTTTAGTGTGTATAATGAAGTATTGTGGGATAGAAGAGAAGCGAATAGGTACGATATATTGATTTTTACCTGAGTATTGCGCATGAGAAATACATGCTGCCACGCCCATCAGGAAGTGTTTTTTGCCCACAAACATTTGCGGTTTCGGATTGTCCCGTTTCGCGATAGTAAGACGAAAGAATGATCTAAATTAGAATTGCATAGGAAATTAATAAGTTATTTGGTAGTTACGAATTGAAATCCAGAAGAAACTAAAATAATTGAAAAGAAAGATGGAGTAAATAAAGTAAAAAGGACTTGAGATAAAGTTAAACAATTTAATTTGATACGTTGAGGTTTGAACAAAAGAAATGCGTATGATTCTCGAAGCAGACGTTCTCGTCTGTGATAATCAAATTTTAAACCCTTTTTAAAAGGGGCAACAATCAGAAAGAAGATATATCTCTTGTACGTAAACAATAATAATGACCTTGGTATAGTCATCACACAAAATGTACCTCCATAAATAAAAAGCTGCTGTTTATCATTTCCCCCTTATTTGTCCACCACGACTCATCAACAGCTTGAACAAATGTCATAAAGATGCGGTCACTCCCATGAGCTATTTGATGAGAAGGTAGGTCCACCAACATTTCCGCCCCTAAAAATCTATAATTCTATAATGATTTTTTCTTTACATTTTATAATGCAAAAATAACGTTAACACATTTAGTAATATGTTTGCTTCTGAAGGTGTTGTCACTATCCCCACCAAATCGAATGACGATCGCGTGCTTCTGCGTCACCACATGTAGATTTTAATTTGACGAACAAGAAAATTAACGATTATGTAAATCGAAAAATACAAGACAGGTGAAAATAATTTAAATACTCATACTTATATTAATTTCAGCAAAATCGTTATTTTTATTGGCAAAGTTACAATTTCATTCAAGAAGACTGAATAATAAATATGTTAATAATGGTTGGTTAAACTGTAAAATCATCAGTAACACTTTTAAATTTGCCAATACAAATACTATTTTTATTTTTGAGTGAATTAATGAGCACGTCTAAGGACTGTTTAAATTGTATTAAAAAAATCCATGCTATCAAATATACAGAGTATATATCGATTGTTTACTAGTAACAATTAACTTTTAATTACAGTAAAGGCAAATTTTAAAGTTTATTTTCGTTGATAATACGTAATTATTTTCGTAAATTAAATGCATGCCAATGCACTTTCTAAATGCATTTTCTGAACGCAAATATCTACTGGTATATTCTGTAAATGTGCGATGAAAATATTTAGGCTTCTTTGAGAATTAAAGTGTAGCTGAGTATGACTCCAGCAATCTGAAAAGAAATCCACAATATAATAGTGATCAATACGTTTTTAAACACATTTTGTGTTACTGTGTATCTTTCAAATTTACCGTAAAAATAAACCCTTCGCTGATTGGAAAGAAGTCTCCATAGCACAGAGCCACTCGACAGTTGGTCTGTTCTGTCAAGTAAAGCATGTAATTGGCCTGCTCCTGTAAAATTTACAATCCAGCACATAAGGAACTAATAGTTTAAAAAATTCATTATAACATCTATTAGTTAATATTTTAGAAAGAAAATAATTACCCCGGAGAAGTGCAACAAATCTTCACTTTTCTTTGGTGTTGGAATGATATTCAAAGAAGATTTTATCTTCAAATCAGATAAAATGTTATATTATTTTTCAAAAGATATTGTTATTGCAATCCCATGTTTACCTATGGACTGAGAAATTTGGCAAGTAGGCAACAAATGGGGGAAAATATGCTTTGCCAGATAAATCAAGGAAGTCTAAATTGAGTTAAACACACTATACGGATAGTACAGAAACAAAAAATAACCAGTTCATGCGGGAGAAAATGGACGAAATTACGTGCAATTTTCGTGATTTTTATGGGTCAATAAATTTTCGTTACCATCCTTTTTACAAATACTTTTGAAATCAAAATTAATATTTTGGTTCAAATAAAATTTTCGGATGGTTGCAAGAAATATATTTTACGCTGTAAACGTAATCGTACTAAACCACTGGTTTTCGCGATTAACCTTGCCGCCCCTGATTGTGCGTTTTACCACATTGCTTCAGTGCCTGTGTGGTTTCGATGCGCTACAGGATTCGTGAGCCAACTTACACGGGGCAGCAACAAATATGAGAATAAATGCAATCCAAAATAAACGTACACAATAAAAGGAAGAGCGATAATATTTTATGTACGTAATAATATGAGAATCGACGTGTCAAAATGTCGAACCTCAATGCCGAGTAATCGTTTTGTTTATCCGCATAAGTCAGTATCAATCTGTTTACCTATTTGCTGAACAACCCACCAAACCTATCCTATAATATAGAGTTACCAAACGGATAATATATCTAATAATTGAAAAATGAAATAGAAAAACATTGACCTTTCCATTGATTCCGGCACATAACATGACTTTGCTGAGGAAAAGTGCTAAATTAACGCTAACTAGCAAAACATCTCCAAATATCTCCATCAGGTTGGAGTCTCCTGACAATCTTGTTATCAGGAGAATGCCGACTGCCTCAATACTCAATGACGTCATCAGGTAATAGGAAATAGCGCAATTGATGTTGTCAACCAGTTCGCACAACTGACGATGAATTAGCTGACGATTCGGCAACGATAGTGGTCCCAAATGAATCGAATAATTCGACATTGTCTTGTCCTCTGATTGTTCGCTTGGCAGATACGAGTCGAAGAAGTTCGAAATTAGCTTCAGCACGATCAGCACCAGGCAGACATGAAAGTAGATGAATGAGACGGTCGTGATCACTGATACTGCGGACATTGCTTGCATGACGCGCAGCGAAATTAGTCTGACTTTGGGCTCGCTCCCGAACGAGAAGGAATCATTGCTGTGATCGGCCTCCATCGAGAAGACTGCTCTCAAGATGATCAACAAGACTGACACCACCACGAAACACGCTGACCACATCGTCCACATCCTCATCTTTCGAGCACAGTGCTGGCGTGACGACGTCGGTGTCAAGGTGTCCAACGTGACGACCACCTTTTTCAAGATGTCACGATAGCGTTTCACGTGACGACAGAGCTGCACGTAGGTGATTGGAGCCTCCATGGTGCTAATCAAGGCCATCAGGGTTTCGCAGATCTTTCCCGTGTCCATGCTTCCGGCCGTGGTGGACATGAGCGGTTGTAGTAATTGGCAAAGACACGTCAGAAACACGACGAAGCCCAGGGTGAGGATCAGTGCGGCATGCGGCTTACTTATGAGTGACGATTGGTTGTTAGTATTCGTGTCCAGTCTGATTCCATAAAGTCGAAACCAACGGATCAGCCATGTGAAACCGACCCGTTCGTAGAGGTCAGCGTCGGTCGGTTCAGGAGGTGATGGTGCTGCCATCTGTGGCGATTGCCCTTTATTTTGTGTCGATGAAATGGTCACCAACGATTCTATATCTTTATATACAAGAACCATTTTCGTCCAATCAACTAATACTGTAATTAGTTCTATGACGTATTATTTATTTAATAATGTTGACTGCACCTGATTGCCTAATATAAATGTTTATCCAATATAATTAAATGTTAATTGTTAAATATACTGTATAATATTTTTATATGATCTGAACAATGTAACACTAGCGATTTTGATGCGCCTCAATTTCTTGCTACTCATTGACTGACAATGAATCTTGCATTTTATACTTCCGCATAGACGACTACGTCAGTTATCTTTCCTGACAGGTTGTTGATTATCATTTTCGATTTGACGATCAATACGTGTTATGACGTCTGAAGTAAATGCACCCAAGTCTGCGCCAAAGCAATTCATTATGTTTTAGCTCAGCGGTGGGAGTAAATAGTCGGTGGGCGTTGAAGCAAATTCTGGTCAAGTGAACTTGTGAAAGTGGTCTAAGTAAATATACCAATCATGAATAGGGAAATTGAAGTGGCACTTGCATTATTTTAAATAACGTGCACATGTAACACACATTGGATACAAGACAGTGGAAATGGATCATTTTTTAAATTTTATTAAATGTTTAGCATATCTGTGTATCCAGAATATTGTAGCACTCTCTTCAATATCCTTGCAGCACGAGCAAATAGGTCAGGATTGTTCCGCCAATCTACAAAGAGCATGATGTTTTTTTACCAAGACTCCATAAACAAATACAGTATATTTGTGAAATGATTAAAATACTACTCGGTTTGATCGATCGATTTGATGCAGTGTGATGTGGCACTAACTTTAATTTTTTTTTAAATTAAATTGATATTTATATCGTTTAAATTAATGATTAAACGTAGCTAGTTACAGTTTTATTATTAAAAATATTAAAATGTTGTGGATTTTAAACATACCGAAAATATGGCATCCATTCTTACTGCACTAACTCCGCCAAAGGTTAGTTGAGCTGGTGACATTGTGACCTCGTTCAGGTATTCCAGGTAACTTCCGCGTTCCTGTAAGCAGAAAGTTTATCATCAACGACAACAACATCGACAACGACATCGGCAACGAAAATAGTTTAAACGTAAAAATTTAACAAATCTTTACAAAGATAAATTAAGGAAATGAAAATTTGCAAAACAAAGACAAACGTAAAACTGATTCGCGACTTTCGTCAATACCCAAGTAAAAAATTCCTTTTTGTATTTTTCAAATTTATTGGCGACTTTCGTCATTACCCAAGTAAAAAATTCCTTTTTGTATTTTTCAAATTTATTGGGTAATGACTAAAGTCGCGGATGGGTTCTTACGTTTGTCTTTGTGTTTCGCAAATTTTCATTTTCTTAATTTATCTTCGAGAAGATATGTTACATTTTACGATTAAACTATCGTCGTTGCCGACTTTCAAATTGTAGTCCTGCAATTCCCCCATCTTAGTGTATGTTGTGAATACTTGCATTGTATGTTGTCATTTTGAATTTGAACTTACATTGCTGTAGAATGGCCCCTGTCTTTTATCGCTGCTCGATGACGTCAGACTCGGCGACAGAACTAATGACGAGACCACCTAGTATAATAATACATAAAAAGAACACTAATTGAAATATGTTTTTAGGACAAATGTATTCAAGTTAAAAGGTCAAAATGCAGACACTCTCACATTTTTGTCAATATTCTTACCCTATCGTTCAAGTTCGAGATGGCAATAATTCTAAAGACGATACAACAGAATGTCAAGGCGACGAAAGAATAGAAAACCTCTGGGGTGGTGCCGGCTTTGCTTAGAATTCGCCCGAACAATATCATCCAAATGGTGTTTCCACTAGTATAGGTAAAAATATTTTTGCCAAAGACCCGATCGTAATCTCTGAGGATCTCGCACAGAAGTCGATGACTTGCGATATACCGCGGGATGTCATCTTGTTTCCGGTAATGACCGCGTGACGTCATGAGCGCTCCGACTGCGGTTAGCTGATCGAAGAGCAAGTTTAACTGCTTCATCATGAGGTAAAAGAAACTTTCCGACACGTAAAGAAACACGATGCCGCTGGAAAAGGACACAGAGAACGTGAGGAAAGAAAACAAATTCAGCGATCCGAATTGAACGTCAGCCGAAGCGGTGGTGCCATTGATGCCACCAAAAATGGGCAACTGTGCAAAGAAAATGGCGAAGTAACTGCCTCTGTAGCTGAACACTCCGAATAAGAAAACAATGGCAAATGCAATGATAGAAGCCAACTGGAGTTGACTGGTGCGCCGAATTCCGAACCATATTTTCGTTCTATCTTGTTCTGGTTCAACGCCACCTATGACTTCGGTCACTCGGCGAACTATTTGCCGGAGTTTGGTGTAGTTGTGGTCCAGACGAGCGAACCCGATGACCACCATGAGTTCGAACGACGCCGAGAAGGCAGTCAGACATACTTTTTCAATGCTCAGGTGGTTTAAATTGCCGTTGAACAGGTAATGTACGGCGTAGGTGAGCAATGCCCATCGATAGATCGAGACGGCAACAAAAATTGCTAAGTAAATTTTTCGGTGCCAGTTGCTCAAGACGCCGGCTGAGTGGTCACTCAGATGAAACCCGTAGATTCGTAGAACATAGAGAAAAGGTTTTAGGCAGGCCAAATTTGCAATGTCGATGTCGGAGATAATCTGGTTTGACGATCCTGATGTTAACGTCATCTTCGATTACTGAAGATAGATTATTATGGAGAAAACTTTAGTCAGAACAGATGCAAGTGTATATTTAAGAATGTAAGACGTCTTATATATTTAAATACTCGATTTCGGCTTACGCCCAGGAAAACTAAGCAGATTCTATTCAATTAAAATTAACAGGAGTTTCGATATGAATTCTGATCAATTGTAACAATGACTGTTTTGCGTTTGTCCGATTGTACGAGTCTTCTCGTATCGCGATGAAATATCTGTAATTCCTTTTTTAGTGTTCGTCATAAAAAAAATCAATTTCCATTAGCGGTTAAACCAATTTATCTGCCATTGAATCCAAACTATCTGCTGTCACGCAAAGAGTCCTTACCTCTGTTTACAGTACATGTGGTCTCTAGACATTAATTAATAATAAACGCTCTTAAATAGCGATAGTTAATAGCTATAGTCGTCATTCCATAAATTAATGACAAGCACACCGGCGATGTTTATCCAAGTCATCATTTGATCGCTTTTAATTAATTAACAACTACAAACAACAACTAATACGTTCTATTCGTATACGTATTATTTGATCTCGTAATTAAAAATTATGACTTTTTTATTGTCGACACATAATTTCATGGTTACATGTGTGCGTCAAATAACAAAGGAAACCCAGAAATAAGTGAGTTCCGTCTATTTATTCCAAAGGAGTTGTACAAAATCGTCGAATTTGACCATCTCTCTCCAACCTGTATGTTTTTAATTAAATGATTTCCAACTAGTTAACGATATAAATAACTGGTTGAAATAATGTCCTGTATATTTTATTTCACGTCTCGAAGGATTAAATAATAGGTGATTATAGTGCTGCAAATCTGAAACATTGAGAAAGTGTGATATTAATTATTGAACGGAGGTCACGGTAGCCAACATGAATCAGAATCAGAGTTTCTATAATTGGGACGTTTATCCTTTATTAATTTTTGAATGAGTGCAGCTACAAAATATATATATCGATACTTAATTTTTTGTTCACTGGTTGGTTTTGTTTCATCTTACCGAAAATAAAGCCGTTGTCGTCACTTTTTGGAAACCACCGAATGTCAACTGTGCCGGCTGCACCGAAATCTCCGCTAGGTAGAGCTGGTAGCGTTTATGTATCTGAGAAATGCAAATTTAAAAAGCTGTATTTCTGTTCTTACAAAAAATGGCAAATAATGGTCATACTTACACTGGAGAAGAATGGCTCAGTGTCTGTACAATTTGCGAGTGACAGAAAACCAGGTGACACCTTCAATGAAGATAAAACCTGAAAATAGGAAAAGCGTCATATGAACAACCTGCTAGAGTCTATTGATATTAGGTTATACCTACTTTAAGTACATTTCAATTACAATTCAATAACATTTGATATACAACAATGACATACTTCAATTACAATTGATAGCAAGGATATTCCTACAGGGTACGTGATCAGGGTAAAATCTCTTTAATGTCTAGGAACATCTCAAAATCGAAAGGTGCTCATATGGCTTACAAATATTGCATGAACTTCTGTTTATATGAAATATAAATGCATAATTGAGATTTTACTCTACATATACTGACCTTATCATTGAGATTGGAGGTGGTGAGAATCCTCCAAGTCATGCAGGCCAACGTCAAGCAGCCAAAATAGTAAAATGGCGGTAATCGCGTGTTGATGGACATCACTTGCGCGAAGAGAACTAGGGACACGACATTTATAGTTGTGTAGATGAATAGGTAGATGGCGAATGTGTTGTCGTACAATTCGATTAGGTTGCAGACTAGCCGATGGCGATCCAGGTACCACATCACTCCCCTGGCAGGTTCCGCTTCCGGTTGGTAACAGTCGGCGCTCGGTGGCACCACCTGCTTCCCGAGCGCGGTCAGATGCTCGAAAAAAAGATGCAGTTGTCCAAGAAGAAGGAAATATAAGAGTTCGGTGATGAAGACGAATGTTAAACCGGCGCTAATGCCCATTATCGTTGTCACTTTGTTGAAGGCGTTTAAATTTAAACTAAACCCTGACAAATTGTCGGGTTGTTGCAAGAATACGGAGACCTGGTGATTGGTTAGGCAGTAAGACGTCAATATTATGCACGAAACCATGAAAACGATAGAGCATGCCGTAAAAATATATCCTCTGCGACGAAGCGATAGCTCTCTAAAAGTGGTTTCCGTTTCCGACTGCTTCACCAATATACGAAACACGTTGGACATTTGCTGGAGAGTAAGTTGTAGTTGGTTGTACTTGGAATCCAAAAGACGAAACGCGATCATGAAATTAGATTGCATGACGATTGTAAAGGCGGCCATGGAGGACACTTCGTTCAATTTTGTCGAGGTGTTTATGGCGCCGGTGGAGATGAGCCACAGGATTCGATAGACCAGTTGCGCAGTGAATAAGAAGGAAATTAATTTCCGGTGCCAGTACAGCGATCGCGACCAAATGTGTCGTCCATCTGTATTCGAACTGTCGTTGTCGTTTGATCTTCCGGACAGGTCGAAGCCGTACAGCCCGAACACGTAAAGAAACGGCCCGAAATAGGCGAAATAAGATGTTCTGGTAAATTGTGACTTCTTCTTTGAATCGATGTTTAATATTGCGTGTAGAGGAACCATCTTGGACCGTTCAATTGCGATGATTTGACGATGAATTATTTTTGTTCGTGTATTGTTATTAGTGTGTTTTTATTATTGGCAGAGAGTTATTCTAATTCACTTGTCCCAACAATGTGGAGTTACTATAAATTGGAATATTATAAATTACGGTGCAGATTTTCCGACATTTCTATACACGTAGGTCCAACGTTTGTAGGATTTCAGAACCTCTGTAGTCGCCCAAATTTATATCCAATTTGTATTTCTTGTCAAAAGAAATAATTAAACATGGAACCAATTTAATTAAGATGTTTTAAAGTTTGTGTCAATGTTTATGCTTCTTACAAACATTTGTTACTTAATGTTCTACTCGTGTTTCTTAATTTTTTATATTTCTACGGAGTAACTGCAAATAAACGCAACTAGTTAGTTATAGGTAATATTGTAAGGTGTATCAATAACAGTGGTTTATATTAAAGTTCCCCTATCTAATTTTATTTACTATTAGTATTGGAAAAAATCTATTGGAAACACTACAAGATAAGATGCTCTGACAAATTGTGACTTCGTCTTTGAATCGATGTTTATTATTGTGTGGCGCGCCACCATCATTTCATTCGTATTTAAATCGACAGAGCGTTATTTTGGTCACAACTAGGTCGTCTAAAAAAATATGTTCTACAATCTGTTGAATTTTTTTATAGTTAAATCGAAATAAATTAATGGCTTTTTCTAACAATTTTATATATTGTATGTAATGTAATTTCTGTAAGATATATGGATCGATTTCTTACTTGATCCCCGTACATTTGTTGCCACGCAAATTCCTATCAATGCTGTTCACCTTGCCCAAGAAAATAATTCAATGTCGAACCAATTAAATTAATATATTTTTCGTTCTCATATATATTGATTCAAAATGCCTTGTTAAAACATTTGGTAATTTATATCTTACTTCTTTGTTTTTCTAAGCGCATATGGGTAATTTAAGTGTGAGAGAGTCTACATTCAGTTTAACAATGTTTTTATGTAAAAAGTTTAACGATCTAATATCATTTACTCAAAGTATTGATATTAAATCTAATGTCAAAACGCAGGTAGAATTTAATGATAATTGCATCGCTCCATCAATGAGTAAGACGAATTTACTTGTATACAGAGTGTAATTACATATCAATATATTATTATATTGTGTTACTTGTATAATCTCTGTATTTCTGTAGATACTAAAGCGTAGAATTATTGATCTTGGGCTGAAGGTTTGACATGGCCTTGTTAATTGTGGTATTGCTTCCCTTTCGTTTATGCAACTACATCGTGAAGTATTAGAAAGTACGTGATAATAGTACCACAAATCTAGAAACAAAAATTAAAATGATTAGAACGATTTTTAACCATTAAGTAATTATCGTTAAATTTGAAATAACTTGTATCGATACAGTTCTGGGCAAATGACTAACTGAATGTGTGACTCTATATAATTGTGTGAATATACAGTTTTTCTGGCAATTATAAATTTCGTTTATTCATATTTGCAATTTCAATTCGTCATTAATCTTCATTCCACAGCTGTCCTGTTACCAACATGCAATTTCAATAGTATTCAATAGTAACTCCTATTGACACAATTTGCCTTTCCTGGGTTTAAAAACTGTAAAGGCTGGTGCAAAAGTAAAAATACTTTTGTCCACTGTTTTGCGAAATCACTTTTACAAAATTGCATAACCATTAACTGACACTTACGAATATTTTTATTGAATGAGCTTATCCAAATACGTTTTGAAGAAATCCGTTTCGAATTTTTAAAATAAATATATATTTCACTTACCGAAAATAATACAGTTGTGCTCACTTTTTCAAAACCTCCGAATGTTAGTTGCGGCGGTTGCAAAAGAACTTCAGTCAAGTACAGATGATAGTGCTTATGTTCCTGCATTAATTGAAACGAACCAATTTTCTTTTCAGTTACACCTTTTAATATAATAACTTTTAACATTACAAAATTATCAAATTTATACTTACATTGAGAAAAGATGGTGCATCGGTGTTCAAACTTATGCATGGCTTGAAACCTCCTCGAAACTTAATTGTAGAAAGCACCTATGTGAACAGAGTTAAAGTTTAAACACTATAAGTAGATAAAGCCGAACTTGAAATATAATAAAATAAAATATTCATAATAAATTCACAACGAATTCATAATGAACTAGTCTCCGGGACAGAACCGGACGAAAAAAGACGACCAGAGTCGAACCAGAGAGTTTGCTATTATTTTATTTGAGAGTTTCTCGCCGACTCTGGTCGTCTTTTTGCGTCCGGTGCTGTCCCGGAGACTAGTTCATTATGAATTCGTTATGAATTTATTATGAATATTTTATAGTTAAAATTTATTGCATTCAGAGAGAAAAATGACAAGTGCCCGCTAAGGCAAGAATAGTGGATCGTGATGTTTTCGTAAAGATCGCACACATCAATTAACATCAATTATCAATATGAGATACACGTGTCTGACCTTGCCATTGAGTGTAGCTGCAATCAGTATTCTCCAAACAAAATTGCAGAATACGACGGCGAAGAAAGAGTAGATAGTTTGGGGGTATTCCCCCGCTTTAGTCAGAACACGAGCAAACAAAATAAGGGTGACCACATCCGCGCTGGTGTTGACCAGTATGAAGTGGGCGAAAACTCGTTCGTACGAATCGAGGAGGTCGCAAACAAGTCGATGTCTGTCCAGATAATTCAAGAGACCCTTCTTTGTCGGTCCAAATTTTCGTCGACCGCTCAAACCCTGGCTTGGCGTCGACATCTGTCGGCATTGTGACGTCAGACGATCGAATAGCCAGTGCAGCTGACCAATCATGAGGCTATAGAGGAACGACGACAGGACGACGAAGCCCAAACCGACGCTCATCGAAATAATTGTCATGATTGAATTAAACATGCTGAGATTGTACCATTTGTACATTTCCGACATGGACTCATTTGTGGATGAGGGCACAATCATGTAACCGACAAACATATACGTTCCTTTATAGGTCGCTAGCAATATAGTGAACACGATTACAGCTACCACAGCGACCGTTGTCAGAATGCGACCTCTGCGTCGAACTGTTCGTTTGATGGCGTTTAGTTCCGGTTCCGATTCCATGAGAGCCTCGTAGACGTAGGCCAGCTGTCGAAGAGTTAAATCAATTTGGTCGTTCGCGTGGTCAAAGACTGAGATGGAACTGATGAAGAGCAGTTTAAGAGCCACGAGGAAGAACATCACACAGAAATCCTCGATGGACAAGGGATAACCCTGGATGGCTTCGGCGTATCTGAACCAGATGACGCGATAGACAACCCGGAGCACGAAGAATAGAAGAATGATTTTACGATGCCAATATGAAACTCGCCAAAGGATGTCGTCAATGGTCGTACGTTTTTCGCTATTGGTCGTTCTGCAGAAATGAAATCCGTAGAGTCTGAAGACATACAGAAGTGGTTGGAGATATGACACGTCAACATTGTCGAAATCTGCCATTGTTTAGTCAAATGTCTTTGTCAAATGCCTTGCTATTTTGCCCCAATCTCAATTGTTAATAATAACTATTTAAAGGTGACTTGAAAAAGCTGAACAATCGTACTATTTGGATTGCAGCATTTGTGAATAATTGATATATTGGAAATTATTGTGTAATGAAGAATAGTTGGAACATGTGAAATTGAATGCGTAATATGAACTTGAGCATTTTGAAGAATGAATTATATAAGATTCGTTCATTCAATTTATCATCAGTTGTCCACACTTCAAATTTACTTTCTAATCATTTCATTAGACATATGAGTATTATTCCTTGGCATATTTGTTTACACTTTTTGCAGTTGGGAGTTTCTTGCTATCGGGATGTTTTTTCTTCACTAGTTGCGTGCGCATAATGTTTCAATTAAATTATTATGATTAAGCTGCCGTACGTTTTAATAAGAGTAATCTATTTCGGAAATACTATTAGGCGAGTACCAATTTTTTATATACGGGCTTATAAGGCCAACGAGTCGGGCAAAGACATTATTTCGATTAAAAATAATTTTAAAACACTTCTTGCGTGACCAAGACAATTTATTGTAGATTTTAGTGATATTACATGATCGATGGACTAAGCTGAACCGCCAGCAGGATTCCATTAAAATTTAAAATTAACTAAGTAACCTCAATTCATCAAACATTTAGAATGCGTGTTACTTTTCTGTCAACACAAAATTGTAGGAAATCTTTTTAAATATTTGTTTTAACCTTGTTGAAGTTATTATATTTTTAAATGTTAAAAATCCACTAAATTTGCACAAAATAAAATAAGAGAGAGAAACCATTAAATTACCAACAATTTGCATGTATGTATTAAATAATACAAGAAACCAAGAAAAAAATGAGTCCCGTGTTTTTATTTCAAAGAAGTTGCACAAATTCGTCGAACTTGACCATCTAACTCCAACATGTAACTATTGTTTCATTTCGCATCTTGAAGGATTAGATAATAGGTGATGATAGTGCTGCAAATCTGAAACATTAAGAAAGTGTGATGTGAATTATTGAACGTAGGTCACGGTGGTCAACATGACTCAGAGTTTCTAAAATTGGGGCGTTTATCCATTATAAAATTTCGAATGAGTGCAGTTTCAAACTACACATACTCAATTTTTTGTTCAGCAATTACTTTTGTTTCATCTTACCGAAAATAAAACCGTTGTCGTCACTTTTTGGAAACCACCGAATGTCAACTGCACCGGTCTCACTGAAATCTCCGCTAGGTAGAGCTGGTAGCGCTTGTGTATCTAAAAAAATGTAAATTATAACAAAATAAAGCTGAATTTCTGTTCTCTCATAAAAATGGTAAACAATTGTCATACTTACATTGGAGAAGGATGGTTCAGTGTCTGTAAAATTTGCGAGTGACATGAAACCAGGTGACACCTTCAACGAAGATAAAACCTAAAAACATGGGAAGTTATTATGGCTAACTGAGATTGAATTAGCTTCTTTATTTTTGTTTACGTGAAAAAATGTAAATGAGGGATCAAAATACATTTTCTGACCTTGTCATTGAGATTGGAGGTGGCGAGAATCCTCCAAGTCATACAGGCGAACGTTAAACAGCCGAAGTAGTAAATTGATGGTATTTTCAAGGTGATGACCAAGACCCTCGCGAACAGAACTAGGGACACCACATCTACACTCGTGTAGATAAAAAGGTAATTGGCAAACATGTTGTCGTACAATTCGATTAGGTTGCAGACTAGCCGATGCCGATCCAGATACCACATCAATCCACCGGCAGGTTCCGTTTCCGGTTGGTAACAGTCGATGCCCGGTGGCGTTACCTGATCTCCGAGCGCGGTCACCATGTCGAAGAAAAGGTGAAGTTGTCCAAGGAGGAGGAAATATAAGAGTTCGGTGATTAAGATGAATGTTAAACCGGCGCAAATGCCCATCATCGTTGCCACGTTGTTGAAGGCATTTGATCTAAACGCCAACGATGATGTGCTCAACGAATTGTCGGAGTTTTGCAAGAATACGGACACCTTGTGATTGGTTAGGCAATAATACGTCAATATTATGCACGAAACCATGAATACGATAGAGCAAACCGTAAAAATGTATCCTCTACGACGAACCGATAGCTTTCTAAAATGTGTTTCCGTTTCCGGCTGATGTACCAATACACGAAATACATTGGTCATTTGTTGGAGAATTAGTTGAAGCTGAGGGTACTTGGAATCAAATAGTCGAAACGCCATCACGAAATAAGATTGGACGACTACGGTAAAGGCGGACAAGCATGACTCGTCGTTTAATCTTATCAAGGTGTTGCTGAAGTAAAGCCACAGGATTCGATAGACCAGTTGCGCAGTGAATAAGAAGGAAATTAATTTCCGGTACCAGTACAGTGATCGCGACCAAATGTGTCGTCTATCTGTATTCGGATTGTCGTTGTCGTTTGATCCTCCTCCGGACAGGTCGAAGCCGTACAGCCCGAACACGTAAAGAAACGGCCCGAAATAGGCGAAATAAGATGCTCTGACAAATTGTGACTTCTCCTTTGAATCGATGTTTATTATTGTGTGGTGCGCCACCATCTTTGACTGTTAAAGTTTGATGATGTGACGAGGAAATATTTTTGTTCCTGTATTGTTATTATAATGTGTGCTTTTATTATTGGCAGAGCGTTATTCTATTTCACTCGTCCCAACAATGTGGAGTAACTATAAATTGGAATATTATAAATTACGGTGAAGATTTTCCGACATTTCTATACATGTAGGTCCAACGTTTGTGGGATTTCAAAACCTCTGTAGTCACCCAAATCCAATCCAATTTGTATTTCTTGGCAAAAGAAATAATTAAACATGGAACCAATTTAACTAAGATGTTTTAAAGTTTGTGTCAATGTTGATGCTTCTTAGAAACATTTGATACTTAACACGAGTAGAACACTACTCGTTTTTCTTAATTTTTTATACAGTATTTCTACAAAGTAAATGCAAATAAACGCAGTTATAGGTAATATTGTGAGTTGTATCAATAACAGTGGTTTATATTAAAGTTCCCATATCTAATTTTATTTACAATTAGTATTGGAAAAAATCTATTGGAAACACAACATAGCAAGCTATTGTATATTAAATAATAATTGGTTCCGTTCAATCTATGAACATACAAAAAGATTAGGAGGAATTATTTATGTTGGTTACTATTGTAAAGAATTACTGATCTTAGGCGGAAGATTTGACGTAGCCATTTTAATTGTGTCGCTCTCTTGTACTATGCGCCTACATCATGTAGTATTAGAAAGTAGGTGATGATGGTACCACAAATCTAAGAACAAGGATTGAAACAAAATTATTTATAACAAATTGTGTCAGGACTTCAGACTAACTTGATAATTGTAAGAATATGTAGAATGCCTGGCAAATATGCATTTACTTTATTTTTTTCTAAGATATTAACAATTTGTAAATGAATATTCGCCTTGTACAGAATCTGTGTAACGTTACCACCAAGTTATAAGTTTTTCAAATTTTTGCGACTTGTCGTTCCTGGGTTCAAAAACTGAGTATTTACAATCTGAATATTTCCCCCCAATTAACTGTAGTTTTTTAAAATTTTATTTAGAACTTACCGAAAATAATATCGTTGTGCTCACTCTTTCAAAACCTCCGAATGTTAGTTGCGGCGGCTGCAGAAGAATCTCAGTCAAGTACAGGTTATAATGTTTATGTTCCTATATAAAATAAAACCAACCAAACCATTTACACTTTGATTTTAAATTCACTGTAGTGTATAACACAACAGGAGTTTATCTTTTGTACCTACATTGAGAAAGGAGGGCGCATCTGTGTTTAAACTTATGCATGGCTTGAAGCCTCCTCTCAATTTAATAGACGAAAGCACCTACGGGTAATGTGACGAAATCAAGAAAACAACAGTAGTAGATGTACTTTAGAATCGTTTCAAAAATATATTATGAGAAAAAGCATTCCAAGTCGTATATTTTGTGAAGAACTGATGCCGTCCAAGATTAGATTCGACTAATTACATTCTGGCTTCTAAATAACTGAACAATTTAATTTTTATGCTAAGGCAATAGAGCAAAATAATTTGGTTTTAGATTGTTCTGGTGATTTTTTCAAGGTGCTCACGAAATTAGGAAATCCAAATTGCTCTGATTTAAAAAATAAAAAGTTGATATCGTCTGTAATCCAGAGCGATTTGCTATCGATTTTCTAGGTGATTTTTTTCAAGGTGCTTACGAAATTAGGAAATCCAAATTGCTCTGATTAAAAAAAAAGTTGATATCGTCTGTAATCCAGAGCGATTTGCTATCGATTTTCTAGGCGCTAAAAACCCGTTGGTTAAGCGCCGCTTATAATCACTGAGTGACGTATTCAGTGCTGCACTTCCGCTGCGAGCATTTCCGCTGCAAGATACATCCCGCCTGAAAGACGCTGGTACGTCGAAAATATAAATTAAAATTTCAGGGTGCCCAGACAGAAAATCTATGCTAATACAAGTTGATCAAAAATTTACTAAATGCTTTGATATTTTGTCACAAATCGACTTCAGTTATTTGCCGCGTGGGAAATTTGAAAAGTAGATTTTGTTTAGAATAAATATGTGCAAAGTTTCATGAGAATCAGACAATATATGGCAAATATATTATGCATGTCATGACTTCGGGTCTTACTGGCCAACTGAGAACAATATGAGAAATTGTTAGTACTTGGACTCTCTAATCATGAATCATGGTGAAAACAATTACGTTGATTAAAGGCCAGCGGGATTCACGAAAAGAGACCGTTAAGACACGAATCTCACAAAATGGTCGATCGTGATCTAATCGTCGAATTCGTGCACCTCAATTAACATCTACACATGCTGAAATTCTGACCTTGCCATTGAGTGTAGCTGCAATAAGTATTCTCCACACTAAATTGCAAAATGTGGCGGCGAAGAAATAGTAGATCAGCTCAGGATTTGTGCCCGCTTTAGTCAGAACACGAGCAAACAAAATAAGAGTGACCACGTCCGAACTGGTGTTGGCCAGAATGAAGTTGGCGAAAACTCGTTCGTACGAATCAAGAAGATCGCAGACGAGCCGATGTCTGTCCAAATAATTCAATAGACACTTCATCGTCGGTCCAAATTTCCGTCGGCCGCTCAACGATCGAATCCAACACTGGTACGGCGTCGTACTCATCTGTCGGCACTGTGACGTCAGACGATCGAATAGCCAGTGCAGCTGACCAATCATGAGGCTGTAGAAGAACGCCGTCAGGATGACGAAACCCAGGCCAATGCTCAGCGAAATAATTGTCATAATTGAATTAAACATGCTGAGATTGTACCATTTGTACATTTCCGACATGGACGCATTTGTGGATGAGGGCACAATCATGAAACCGATTACTATGTACGTTCCTCTATAGGTCGCTAGCAATGTTGTGAGCGAGATTGTAAATACCACAGTGAGCGTTGTCAGAATGCGACCTCTGCGTCGAACTGTTCGTTTGATGGCGTTTAGTTCCGGTTCCGATTCAATGAGAGACTCGTTGACGTAGGCCAGCTGTCGAAGAGTTAAGTCTATTTGGTCGTGCGCGTGGTCAAAGAGAGCGATGGAACCGATGAAGAGCAGTTTAAGAGCCACGAGGAAGATCAGCAGACAGAAATCCTCGATGGACAAGGGATAGCCCTGGATCGCTTCGGCGTATCTGAACCAGATGGCGCGATAGACAACCCGGAGCACGAAGAATAGGAGAATGGTTTTACGATGCCAATATGAAACTCGCCAAAGGATGTCGTCAATAGTCGTACGTTTCTCGCTATTGATCGTTCTGCAGAAGTGAAATCCGTAGAGTCTGAAGACGTACAGAAGTGGTTGGAGATATGACACGTCAACGTTATCGAAATCTGCCATTGTTTAGTCAAATGTCTTTGCCAAATGCCTTTTTCACGCCAATCTTTATTGTCAATAATAAATGTTGTACATTTATAAATGGGAGTGAAACTTGAAAGTACTTAGCAATTGTGCTATTATAAACAATGCGTTATCTGGAACTTGACTGTTTTGAAGACTGAATTATCTTAGGTATAGGTTCCCTAGTTTTAATTCATTATCGGTTGTCTACACTTCAATTTATTTTACTTTCTAAACATTCTTATCAGGCTTATGAGTATTTATTATTCCTCGGAATTTTTGTTTGCATTTTACTGTTGTGGTATTATATTCATTAGTTATGGCTTTTAAATCTTATAACAACGTCTTAATATGAGTAACCTATCACGATAATGTTATTAGGGGAGTGCCAATATTTTTAACTAAGGTGTTTGGGGAAATACTGTTGTTGGGTATTTTTGTCAATTAGAAATGCATTTGAGAATCGCTTTTTAGCGTGACTAAGGCTATTTAGATGTTCAGTGGCATTAAATGATCGATGATTGAATGAACTTGACCCGCTAACAATATGCGATTAAATATGGAATTGAACTGAAGGTTACCATCTATTATAGATTGTTAAAATGTATTATAAGATTAGTTGAAATTAGTTTAACGCTCTACTATTATTTTGTTAGCTTTTCTACTTCTCTTTAGATGTGAAAAAATAAAAATTTTCATAAATTGAATTGCATTGGCGTAACTCCAGTATAACGTTGTTGTGTATTCTTTTTCTCTATTGTGCCGTCTTCAAGAAATGTGTCCTCCACTATAATGACCTGCCGGAAATGCGTGGTCATATATCAAAACGTTTTTCATTTGTTCTGTTATTTTCCTCTTTTTGGATTCCAATGCCTGTTCGACATTTTTGATAATGATATTTCAATTTGACAATTTACTCCTACTATTAATTATTTTTTGAATTTTATAACAACATAAATTAGATTACGTATTCAAATTAAATGAGGATATATATTTTTAATTTTTCTCATTATATTAAAAATGTTTATCACTCTACTTTCTGCCAATACAGGTATCTTTATTTAACATCCTGAAGAATTAAATAATAAGAGATAATGGTCCCAATTATCTGAAATTAGATTGTGAAATTCTAAATTAGAAAATATACATGAATATTTAGAAATTGTAGATGTTATCAATATAATTCGCTCGAAAGAGTCATCATATGATTAGTAGTGCTCATTTTCTATTGCATGAAATGCCATTTGAAGAGGATTTTTTTTCCCACGGTTGAGATTTGAAGACATCATTACATTTGAAATTAATTCCCCGGTTGAAGGGATAAAAGAAACTCATCAATTAAAAAAATATTTTGATAAACTTGAGAACCATTAAGAATAGGATCCACACGAAGTTAAAATATAAAAAATGCAAATGAATGATGCAATAAAACATGCAATTCGAAATTACCCATTATATGTTATTTTCAGGGATCCAGGATATGTCATATTAATTTTGGAGTTTAATAAATGAGAAAGGAAATTGTAATTGAAAATACATTTCTAATTTTGTAAGAAACTGAACACACTCACCGAAAATAGTACTGCGGTCTTGACCGAATGAATTCCAGAGAAAGTCAGTTGAGCAGGATGCATGGCGAGCTCCGTTAAATACAAATGGTAGATCCTCTGTTCCTAATATATAAATATTCGAATATTCGAATTAATAGCGTAAAAGGGTCGTGATTCTTATCTCATTGGTGCCAACCCCGTTCTCTTTTTTCATAACTACGATCTGATAAGTAAGTTGGTGAGTTAAATTGATCGACCGAGGTCACGACAGAACGAATTCCAACAAAAGTCATTTGAGCATGCAAAAAAAAGTTATATGTCAAACATAAATGTCAACTTGTCAGTTTTATCCGTTGATATTTTAAATGTCACTTACATTGGTATATGGGTCTGTTTTTCCATTAAACTTGATCAGTGATGTAAACCCAGGTTCCAAAACTAGCGAAGAAACTACCTGTAAGAAAATATAAGATTACAATTACAAATTACAAATTTTATCCGCAAGCTGCCCACAAGAGAGAGGCCTATGGTGGGGGCCGAAAGACCAGTTGGGGATAGAAATGGATTTATTTTAAAAGGCACTGGATTTGAGGCTCTGTTCTGTCACTGTCTACACCCTCTGGGGAAATAGGAATTAAAAGATACTTTTGTCATTAGACCTTGCATTATTATAACCGATCGTTCCCTGATTATTTTAATATATGCATTTTCGTTTTGATTATTTAAAATCGTTTTAGATCAAAATAAATTCCTTGGCTGTTCTCCAACATTTGATTTGGTCTGGTCTCGATTGTCGCCGGTTTTTGTGTTGAGTCCAGCATCATACCAATTATCTATCGATCTTATAATAATTACTTCCTGGCGTTTTACTTATTCTTTAATAGATTATTGTATTATTATTACAATACTGTAATTTATTAATCCTCGTTTATCAATTAAAAGATACATTGGTTATTCTTATAGTAAACTAGCTGACCCGGGCCACGCCTTGCTGTGGCTTTCGGTTAAATGGCTCGGTCACACTACCTCGTGCACACAATTT
>JAQGBY010002888.1:0-21111 GCA_034698785.1 Mycogona germanica | reverse complement strand
ATGCGATTTCATTGAGCCGTTCTGAAATTTTGCTCCGAACACCAAAATCCAATTCTTTGTTTTATAATATAGGATATATATATATATATATATATAAAATAACAATATTAAAAAACGTAAAATAATCAAATAGATATTTTTAAAATGATTCTTTTTCAATTTAACATAATGTCAAACGATTGAAAATTCAAATTTTTAAATATAAAAAAAACATGTTGAGGCACCACTGTATGACAGAGTATAGCTCGTGAAAAATCAGTTACTTCACATATAACATTTGCGTTTATCGCGTGTCATCGTGTAAACGTAAAATAGCCCGTAAATTTAAATAATTAATTTTTTATTTCGTTGGTGGTTACTGTAAACCCAGGCAAAGCAGGGCACCCTTCTTGTTGTGTTGTAAAACGACGATTAATTATTTTTCGTATTCGAAATTTTATCTTCGTGTGCGAAATTGTACGACCCGTCGTAGCGCAGTTGGTTAAGCGACGGACTGTGGTTCGGCGGTCCCGGGTTCGATTCCCGGCGCGGGCTTTGGCTCGGGGTACTGGTGAAAATGTGCCTCTCAAATAGTGCCAAAGCACTGAGAGGGGTACAGAATCTTCCTGTTGTAATCCGTCACTTCAGTGAATTTAAAAAAAATATATTTGAGTAATTGAAATGCAAAGTTGAATTTTTAATCATTTTGCATCGTGTTTTTTGTGTTCACGTATTTTTTTCTTCTTACCGAGTAAACACCATATTTGATGCTCTCGATGGTTGAGTAGACGAATTTTATCTCAATACGCCACTTACGGAAAATAAAATTAACCTGATAAGCAGTGCCAACTACGTGAGGCAAATTTTTAATATCTACTAATTACTGCTGTATTATTGACACTGCAAAGTTTAATTTAAATCGAATTTTATGTAGTTGTGATATTTTTAATAGGGGTGTTCTTTTTATGACTGACAGTGTATATAATGTTTGATGGAAAGTATCTCTGATTTTTTAACATTTTAAATTTATATTTTAAGCAAAACATCAGTCCATGCTATCCAAATCCATGCCAATACGGAGGAATCTGTAAAGATAATTCAACGACCTTTGATTATGATTGTGACTGTCCCTACCCAACTGGTGGAAAATCATGTGAAATTGGTAAAATAATCACATTTATTCGCATGTGTTTATTGGTGAAGTAATCTTACTTCTATTATAAAAGAGGACCTCATATTTTTTCTGTTCAGAGACTAACTCCCGAGCGGCTAAATAAAATTGAATAAAAATTTTAGATCTCACTTTTGAATATTTCACAATAAAATAACCGTTCATAAAATCCTACTAATCTCCCATTTGCCTTAAAAACAAAATATGGTGTATCCACATCAAAAGCAAATGTTTAATATTATCATTTAACCAAGCGCGGGATCTCGAAAATTTCGATCCCGGGGTAGTGCACGTGCCTCTTGCCCTTGCTCGTTACCCCTTGCCTAAGCACCATTACAATTACAATATTACCAATATACAATTACAATAAGCACCATTACAATTACCATGAGGGGAATAAAACGTCATTAGTTGATTGGAAGCAAAGACAAAAAATAAATATATACTAGAAGGTTACCGGCTTTGTCTGGGTTAAGTATAACCCTGAATGAAATCTTGATTAATTAATTGTTTCAATTTAATGTAATGGTTAATTTAACTGACCCGTCGAAGCGCAGTTGGTTAAGCGATGGACTGTGGTTCGGCGGTCCCGGGTTCGATTCCCGGCACGGGCTTTGGCGCGGGGTACTGGTGAAAATGTGCCTATCACATAGTGCCTAAGCACCGAGAGGGGTACAGAATCTTCCTGTTGTGTCAGCAGTTCAGTGAATTAAAAAAAAAAGTTTACCATTAACGTTTGTGTTTATCATATAAACGTAAAATACAGAGTAACCTTTAAAATAAAATATAATAGGAAGTAGAACGTCAGAATCTAACTAACTATGATGTCCCGTGACAATTTATCTAATGTGCAAATAAAATGGACCGATGTTAGATTTATCAGCATGAACGATGATTTATTTTACACAAATTGAAATAAAACCGGAAACAATTCAAAACAATTTAAATTCAAATGCGAAAGAATGTTCGGAAATGGTGTTCTTGATGTTGACCCATAATTTGATTAATTGGTCGAAAGCATGTATCTTGACTTTGAACAAGTTCGATTGTCTTTGAAGCTGGAGTACAATCGGAAGTGTCTTGCAAGTCTGGGATTGTGTTCACAGCCTAACCACTGGCTTTAAGAGATTTTCCATCATCATCTCACAGTAGACAGGACAACCAAAGACTCTCACATGTCTGATATCCTATGTTGTACTGTACCAGCACTGATGTGAGGTGATCTGGATGGCTCTGGATAGGATGTGGTTCTGCAGGTAGGAGGTGATGGCCTCACTCCAGAAGTGCATGGGTAACCTGTACATACATTGTGTCATCTTGGTGAGCGAGCAGTTCTTCCACTCAATCACACTATTCTGTTATGGCATATGTGTGACTGTGGTGTGGTGTGGTGGGGTTACTGTAGATTAGCACAGGTACTCCATCCCACTTCAGTGGCCTCCTTCAACTAAGAGGGCTGCCATTTTAACTTTCCATGCCCTTCAGGTGGTAGTGAGAATGATTCAATGGTCTCTGAACCTATGCTGTGTTCACCTTGACCCGACATTGTGCACATAACATTGAGTACGACTCATTGTAGCCCAGTTGGTTTAGTGACTGACTGTGGTTTCGGCGGTCCCGAGTTCGATTCCCAGCGTGAGCTCTCGAAAATTTCGATCCTAGGGTACTGGTCGTTCCCCCTCGCACAGTGCCTAAGCACCATGAGGGGGACGTAACACCTGTAGTGCGGTTGACTACAGTTGATTGGGAAACAAAAAATAATAATAAAGCAAATTCACAAAAAGGTTGTGTCTCACTAGTCCAATCATGACACCCAAAACCAATAAAAGTCCTCGACAGGGCAGGAAAACATGGTGGTGATCAACCTAAAAAATCCACTAACCAGTCTAGGTGATGAGATGGAGTGCTGAACCTATAACCTGTTGAAATCCATTAGTGGAACACCCAAATGGTATGTGGATGTCTGATGACCCAACCAAGATAGCAACAGGAACAATTAGCCCTAATCAGATGTGATTCAGCTAAAAGGCTATAAATGATGAGACAATTGCCCAAGTAAAAGCACGACTTTTTATTGCCCAGAGCTAGCATACAAAGTAACGACAAAGCTGGGAGTACTCAACTGAGCAAAAAGACAAAAGAACAACCGAACTCGATGAGAGCATATAAGTGAGAGAGCTACACCAGTAGAACAAGCTGCTTGCTCGGTGAGTTTGGGGTCATCCGGTGACCCCAGCCTGGGGCAACCAACTCAACACCCTGTGCTCCACAGCATTTCAAATGTGATGCACCCAGTGCATGGTGTCTCCCAAACTCTAGGAGACCGCCGAGCACCCACACCATCACCTAGCTCCTCCTGGGCCAGATGGCGGCTCCTCAGAGGTGCAACTCCCCCAACACATGTTTTTTTTAATTTTCCACAACTTGTGTAAACTCCCATTTTTTACATTTACCTTGGTTAAAATTTTAGGGTCAATATTTTTTAAATTCACTGTAGTTACACTGTAGAGTCACACAGGAGTTTCTGTACTCCTCTTGGTACTTATGCACTATGTCAGGGGCACATTTTCACCAGTACCCCGGGATCAAATAATCGAGAGCCCATGCCGGGAATCGAACCCAGGACTGATTAACCACAGTCAGTCGCTAAACCAACTGCACTAAGATGAGTCATACTATGTGCCTAAATCATGTAAACTTGAACTTGTGCATGGCAACAGCTTAAGGGTTAGGGTGGTAGTGTTGTTGGGCCTTCCTAGCATACATTTTTTATTGTGAATTTAATTTCCAGTTTTGCTTGTCCTTGTGACAGGCTTACCTGCTTGTCTTGAATAACAGATAGATTGAAAGAGCTCTTGTGTATTTTCATTATTTTGGTTCTAACAAATGCATGTTTTTATCCATAGACCTTAATTGCAGCAAGTGTGCTCGGCAAAATAACCTGGTCATTTACCTGTTCAATGAAGAATCTGTCAATTGGATAGAGGCATACAAGCGATGTGTTGACAAAGAATACAAAATGCATATGCCCAAAACCGAGGCCATATACACATTCACCAAAAACTACCTGCTTGATTGGTATGCTGAAAATACATCACGGGAACATTCCTGGTATATTGGACTAAATCGAACGAACGCGATCTGGCCTTGGATATGGGTGGATGGAGACAAGCTAACTGATACTATTTTCAATGCATGGCATACCTATGACAATGGCCTTAAAGACTTTGGATACTATTGTGCCGAATTGCCTGCCACTTTTGAGTATAACTTTTCATGGGTGGATCGTGAATGTGAAATAAAAGGTACTGCTTATTCAAAATATTTTATTTGCGAGAAAGAATATGATTTTTTCATAATTTAATATTGTTAAAATTATTTGTTATTAATCTTTATTAAATATACATAAAATTAAATTTTATCAGTTGAAGTTTAAATTTTACAATGGCTTGCGTTCATGCCACATGTAAATCCTAAAAATTTAGACACAATTATTATTTTTACACTCCCGGGTTTCGGCACCATTGTTAGACTGCACTTATGCACCTAAACAAAACAGCTGAGAGAGCCCTTCTAAATTCGACCAACTTGATTAAAGACAAATCACACATTCTTACATATGCATTTATAAATTGAGAATCATACTCTTTTACTTAGCAATAAAATTTAACCAAATTTAATTGCAGGATAGTAGAAAACTTTCAAAATTGATTCAATTTATTTAGTATTATTAAACTGAGCTCTTAGTCAAGCTTCTTATTTTACTTACAGTTTATCTGTAATAGATGCAATAAGTTGGCCAGACAATTTGTCCAGTTATGACATCACATAATCTGTGCTATGTAAAATCATTCTTTTTTATTTCATATGCTACAATAAATAATAATTTAGCATCAGCCAACCACACATTGTTTTGACCAATAGAAAATAATAGTAAAAGAAAAACCTGTTTTAATTAAATGCTGCACTAATATGTTTTCTTTTGAAATACCTTCACAAATTGTAATTAATCTTTTTGCTAGATATATATATACAGAATTCTGGAAATTCTTTAGATATTTTTGTTTGTATATTTTGTAGATGTTGTATGCATTTTATATAATGAAAAATTTAATTGAATATTGTAGCCATCTGTGAACTTTGAATATCACTATTTCATTCCAATTTCATTTTTATTAAAATCATTATTATTGCACAGAATATTTTTTTATTAAAATGGGTAATTTCCAATTAAATCGTTGAAATGTTATTTAATCGGTGGCCTGAAATTTGGAAAAATTGTTCTTCTAATTTGCTGAATGAATTTATATTTTAATCGAAAATCTTTGCATCAATTGATTTTTACCCTCAAGTAAAATATGAAATTGAAGGACATTTCCATTATCATTTTCCTAGTTGCCAAGCTGTGCAAGCATGGCAACGTAGAACACAATGGCAACGCTAATGTGCATGTGACATATCAACTTACCAGTCTATTGATTTCTGTCAAAGGAACATATGGTTTCATGGCCTTAAAAACTTCTGAAATGTACCCTTGTTAGGAAAATAAGTTAAGAGTATAATGTATTTATGTTTGATCTCACTCTGTGGAAGTCGTTATGATTGACTGCAAAATGTGTCTCGTGTTTCATTTGACTTAAATGGTGTATTAAGGATATGTGCTAATTTTGATTTTGTTAACCTTTAATGATTTCGAATAAATTCCAAGCACCCGATCCCGGCTAAAGTGTCTCTCATAGTCCGGGCTCATGGAGCCCGGACAAACATCTCAATCAAATCACCACACTAGCCCCCTCAAACTTCTTCACCCTGGCCAAATGGCAGGGAAGAGGTCACCCCTTCAAACTCGAATCAATTTTTGCAAAGAGCAACTACGCAAAATTCTCCTTCCCTAGAAGTATAATCGACTGGAACAGCCTCCCTCAGGAACTAGTGCAATCTTCCTCCCTCTCCACCTTTAAATCCAGGCAGCGGGCTGTACGCGTGTAGCCAGCTTCACTAACTACAACTTCCGGAAATCGCCATAATGCCACGGCGCGGCGATAATTATATCTAAATCTAAAATCTAAAATTAGAAATCACATAAATCAAAGGTAAAAAGTAAAAGTATCAAAGGTTTTGTTGAATAATCCAGCAGTGGGTGGATTCCCTGAGCAAAATCCAAGAGCCAACAATAGTCCAAGGCAGCACATAGTTGGAATGATCAAATACTTGACTATTTAATTACGCAGCAAAAAACAACACCACACACAGGTGGAAGGAAAAATTCGAATCAGAAAAACGTGCGCAAGCAACGAGGAAAAGAATGTTAAAAATGGCTGGCGACTGAATGCAGAGTGTTGATGTGTGTGTGTGAATAGTTAATTAGCTATGCACACACACCTCGCCTGGCAGCTATGCTGCCAGCACCACGATCACTCGGTGGGGACAGTTGGAGGCACGCCCCCTTGGAGATACCCACTCCCACCCGCCAACACCCCTCCTCAGTGCAGAGGGGCAATGAGACAAATCCCACCAGACAGCTAGCAATGGTGTGAGGGGACTTACAAAAACTCTGCCAGGGAAGTGGAAAAATCAACTACACCTTTAACCCCACACGTAAGAAGAAAGCCCAACCCAAATGAATGAAAATAATGACACAATGCAATGCCACGAGGAGCCGATGATGACATGACGAGATGACTCCAGAAGCTAGCCGAGACCAAGCTTGGCAATCACAGTGGCCAATGGCGGAAGGACTCTTGCAAAACGAGTTGTTACGCTTGAAATATAAATTGCGTGCACATGGTGCCCCAGATTTACATCAATCATCTTCCCATGTCTTATAATCTCAGTGGAATTTGAAAACTAAAATAATAAATAAAATAAAAAAAATACATAAATCAAAACTATCAAAATGGTATATCGAAATTTTAATCATTTGAGATTGGAGGACAGTCTCGATCTGAATTTTTTCCAGATTTTCTTTCTTAACATATCCCAAAGAACTTCGGTGAACTACAGGTCATACTGAAATCTGCTGTCACAAATCTTGACGCAATCAAATTAGTTGAAAAGTGGTTAACTGAATCAAATAATAAATTCTACAATTTTGACAAATTTGCAGGTCACCACTTTACGAGGAAAACGGGCAGAGGGGGTGGTATTTCAAGTTTCTAAATATTACCAAAGTAAGGTTATTTCGGCCAAAATTTATGGGATACGAACATTTGAATATATGGCCGGTACGATGGAACTAACATCTGGTAAAGTGATTTCCATAATAGTAATATATAGACCTCCTCCATACCCATCCCGACTTTTCTTTAAAGAATATTATGATTTACTAACTTTACTGTTGGAACCAAATGCTATTTTAACCCTTTAACTGGCCAATTGATTTCCCCATACCCACACGCCCCCGGCCAATTAATTTCGAACTAATTCTACTCCTGGTTGAAAAATCATATCTTACTAACCGGAAGTCGAGGACACATGACGGTTGGTGATTTGGAAGGGTGGCAAATGTGGCTGCAAAATGAATCCGGGGGTGATCATAAAATAAAATTGCTGGCAGCACAGCTCCAGCACCAATAAAACAGAGCAGGATAAATGCAGGAATCATGACTCCAGCATGTGGTGCTGGAAGGAAGGGGTCGTCCAGAAGCTGGTCCAGCAACTTGGTGGAGACCCCTTTCTTCCGGCACCACATGCCAAAGTCATAGCTCCGATGTTCATCCAGCAATGCCAGACTTAGCCTGGAGCTGTGACCAGCTTTGGTTGCAGCATACCTGCATTCCAGTTCCTTTCTGATGCACAGCTGTGTGACACAAGACACAAACAAACTCTTTCACTATATTTAGGGGGATATACCCGATATATCTTCGGGTCGTTAAAAATCGGCAACGAGATCATCAATAAACCTAAGTTTATGACAGATCTTCAAGAATACATGAAGCCTTTGAAGATTTGTGAAACATGTGACAAAACACGAAAAGAACTCACCTCATACTTTCGTCAATACCCAATAATTTAGAAAATAAAAATAATTTTTACCATGTTTTCTGGCTATCAATAGCTGATTTCTGAAGCTGCCACGCTTCGTCATCAGTTGAATTTGAAAAATGGTGTGTTAGTGATGCACGTTCGAAAATAATCTAATCAGGAAACCAAAAGAAAGGGCTGGAATGGAGGAAATGGGTGAGGTATATTCTAAACAGGGGGATATTGTACCTCTGACATACTGGTCAAGCAAGTCGGAGAGAACAATGGACCACACACCATGAAGATCTGTCATAAACTTAGGTTTAGTGACAATCTTGTTGTCGATTTTTAATTGCAGTCCAAGCAATTTTCCCCTTACATCTTATTATTCCTTATATCGGTATCATTATCTACTATTTTTTAATGTAAAATTTATGCTTAATTAATCGCTAAAAAATAGTGTGGCGACTCAGAGCTCAAACATTAAACATCAAAAGATGTATAGATCTCAGCCAGAAACAATATGTTTTTGCAATGTATTTTGTAGGGTCACCAAATATCAACTTTGATGATGTGACCCGGAAAACTTTCATGTCACAAGATTAGTTTAAACTGATTCTTCTTTGTAATACCTTTATTTATGTGGCACTGAATAAAAAAAAAAAAAAAATTAGAGCAGGCTGCCTACCACCTGCCTATAGCTTGTTTAGGAGGAGCACACTCCTCACAGGCAGTGGTGAGGAAGCCCACCTCCATAGGAGTGGCCACTGGATGGCATTGTTAAGTGTCTTCTGGGTCCACCTGCTTTAACCCATTAAGCAGTTATCCCAAATATACACGGGCACCTCAGGTCCCATACCACAGGTTACCTCGAATTATTGAGTTAACTTTTCAAAAAATTCGTGGCAAGAATCTACCAATCACAGATAAATCTAGAGGGCATCATTGGATAGAGCAAAAAATGTTGATGTTAAAAACTGTGTGCATTTGCAGTACCAGTGGCGCCATCTAGCTCCTGCATCCGGCACCAGTGCGGGAGAGAGTACAAGAGTACATTCTGCAAAGTTTTTTCAACATTTTCGAAAAATGTAATTTTAGCAATGGCATTGCTCGCAAAAACAAAGTCACGCAAGCATCCAGAAATTGCTGGAGCATCCAGAATCATGGCGGATTCGAGTGGAAGTAATGGCGAAAGTGACTGGAGTGCCGGATACATGCTGGACGAGTCTTCCAGCAGCCAAACATCATTGGAACCGGGCGGATCTGACAAAAGTGGCCGGGACAGTGATAGTGACAGTGTGGTGGATTTTGCAAGTTTGCGAATTTGCCATTTGGTGGGTCATGGCTCCGCCGTTGCCGCCATTTCCATTCTAGGGGGTGCTGGGTCCCAGCTCCAGCATCAAGGATAACTTCGATGCTGGATCAGACCCCCTGGACCTGTTCAAAGTGTTGGTGAGTGATCTTTTTTATTATTATTATTATTTGTTAAGGGGTATACCACCTGATTTAATCGCTCAAAGCCACCCCAGGAGGTGACCTGGTAATTTTGCCTAGCCCAGGCTTAGTATAAGCTACCTAGGTAAGGATCTTTAACATGTACCTGACATCGTACAGGCATGGGTCCCACGGCTTTACTTCCATTCTGAAGGAAGGCACGTTAAGGAATTTCTCTCACCTGAAAAATTCCAAAGGTATTGGCCGGAATCGAAACCGTGATCACAGGCTAAGAGACGAACGCGCTACCTCTCTGCCACTAGACATCAAATTCTTTTTGGATGACAAAACTGTTGAATATTGCCTGGTCAATGAGGTGCCGGAAGATCTTCTTGTAGAAGATGGCTCCTCTTCCGGATGCTGTCGTAGTAGGTGAGGCACTGGTCAGCCTTGTCCATGCCACCCATGGTCTGGTTGTAGGCCACTACAACTTTGGGTTTGGAAACCACCTTTCCTCGGGACTGCACTACCTGGAAGGTGCAGTCATGGATGGTGGATAAGACGTGGATGTCCTTTTTGTTGCGCCACTTGATGGCCAGCAACTTGCCATGCTGGAAGGCCACCAGCTCACCCCTCCTCAGTTTGGTCGATTTTATTCCAGCTGGTAGGTCCTTTCTGTTGCTCCGGACAGTGCCATTGGAGTCTGTCTTCCTAGTGAGCAGCAGATCAGACAAGTAGGGGGGACATATAAAAATTGTCGGCTGTCAGGCAGTACCCCTTGTCCAGCAGCAGATCCAGCAAAGTGAGCACTACCTGGACAGTCTGTGGCTGGTCATTGTACTTGTCCCCCAGCGCCATGCCTTTTCTGGTATAGATGATTGAGGGCCTAACATATCTGATGCTGGTCTCAAACAGCATGTACAGCTTGATGCAAAACCGGGAGCGCTTCAGCGGCATGAACTGCTTCCAGCCAAGATTGCCCTTGTGCAGGAGCAGGCTTTCATCTATGGATATTTCTCAGGCTGGTGTATAGACAGTTCGAAACTTGTCCAGCATGCCAGTACACTGGCCAGATTTTGTGCAGCTTCCAGCAGGGGTGGTCCTTCTCCTCTTGCTGGACGGTTGCATTGTCCACAAAGTGCAGGAGCCTGGTGATCAAGCTGAACCGGCGCTCAGACATGTAGCACCAGAAGAAGGGAGTTTCGACCAGCTCATTGCTGGACCAGTACATCTCGATGGTTGGCTTCTGGATCACCCCCTGCTGGATCACTAGGGCCAGCCAGATCCAGAAGTCGTTTGTGGTCATGTCTGTCCCGCACCTGAACCGGGAGCTGGGTGCCAGTGATGTGCTGGCCAACTTTTGACCAGCATACTTGTTGGTCTCCTGCACAATTTCGCGCACCATTTTGTGGGCACAAACACTTTGAGCAAGTCCAGGGGGTACGATCCAGCATCAACATTATCTGTGATACTGGAGCTTGGACCGGCACCCCCTGGAACCAAAATGGCAGCAGGGGGAGGGAGCCAGGACCCACCAAATGCCAAATGCGCAAATTGGAGAAATCAGCACTGTCACTTTCCTCATCAGAATTGCCGGATTCTGTTGAATTATAGCTGCTGGATGACTCCTCCAGCTCGTCCCCGGCACTCACATCACTTTCACCATCACTATCCGACACTTCCGACACAATTCTGGATGGTCCAGCAGTTGCTGGATGCTTGCGAGTCTTTGTTTTTGCAAGCCGCCATTCCAAAAATCACACTTTTCGAAAATGTCAAAAAACGTTGGAAATGGCCTCTCCTCGCCATTCCAAAAAAACTAGTTGGCGCCACCGACACTGCAAATGTGCGGGATTTTCGGAATCTTCATTTTTCGCTCTATCCAATCATGTGCTCTAGATTTTGCTGTGGTTGGTAGATTTTTGCTACGATTTTTTTGAAAAGCAAAAACGAAAGACTTTCGTGATGAGCGGTTAAGCATAGCTTTCCATGCCCCAGATGCTTTTGAGCTTGCCAGTTAAAGGGTTAAAGAGTGAGTAGAGCTGGAATTGAAAATTGAAAATGTGACCAAAGAATCGAATTGTAAAAAGTGAAAAAATCGATTCCGGTTGCCCTGTAGCTCACTCCCCATACTGGAGCTGGGACCGGCACCCCCTGGAACCAAAATGGCGGCAGGGGCAGGGAACCAGGACCCACCAAACGCCAAACGCGCAAATTGGAAAAATCAGCACTGTCACTGTCCTCTTCAGAATTGCCGGATTCTGTTGAATTATAGCTGCTGGATGACTCCTCCAGCTCGTCCCTGGCACTCACATCACTTTCACCATCACTATCCGACACTTCCGGCACAATTCTGGATGGTCCAGCAGTTGTTGGACGCTTGCGAGTCTTTGTTTTTGCAAGCCACCATTCCAAAAATCACACTTTTCGAAAATGTCAAAAAAACGTTGGAAATGGCCTCTCCTCGCCATTCCAAAAAACTAGTTGGCGCCACCGACACTGCAAATGTGCAGGATTTTTGGAATCTTCATTTTTCGCTCTATCCAATCATGTGCTCTAGATTTTGCCCAATTTTTTTGAAAAGCAAAAACGAAAGACTTTCGTGATGATCGGTTAAGCATAGCTTTCCATGCCCCAGATGCTTTTGGGCTTGCCAGTTATAGGGTTAAAGAGTGAGTAGAGCTGGAATTGAAAATTGAAAATGTGACAAAAGAATCGAATTGTGAAAAGTGAAAAAATCGATGTTCACACATGAACCACTGATCCAAATTTAAAACCGAAATTCACACATGCAGTGCAGATCTGAATTGTGTAAACATATGTAAGCATTGGATCGATGGTGGGGACTATCGATCGATAGTCTCTACCATCGACCCATCCTTACATTGTCACCTCTAGTTGGTGCGCCCCCAGTGGCAGGTGGTCACAGTAAGAGATCAACAGGGGAGCCACCATCCCTCAGCCAAGCAAGGAAATAGCACTCTGCTATTCCTGGTCACCCCTGACTCAGCTGACCTGTGAATATGTCGAGATGTTTCTCTCTCCATGAAAATCATTTTTTCAAACTCAACTACTTCAACAAAGAGTGTAACCCTAATTGAACATTTTCCTAAACAAAAATCAATATTGTTCGCGAAAAACTTTCCATTCCAGCTAGTCTACAAATTGTGTGCCAGCCGCAGTGAAGGACCTGATTTTTCAGTGTAAAAAGTTCTGGCAACATGGCCCAAATCTAGCCTGAGATGTTCTGGAGAGATTGTCTACAAATTGGACCATGAGACCATCTTTCGGTTGCCCTGTAGCTCACTCCCCATACAGAGTAGGACAACATGGGGAGTGGAGTCCTCCCTTGTAGTAAAGAGAGGAAATCAACGAAGTTTGCTTCATGGCCATCTGCAAAGACCAGTGTGGGGAGCTCCCAGAAATCATTGCAACAGGAGAAGTAAGAACACCCCTGAACAATTCACTGACTTTCAATGTGGGGGTAGCCAGTACATGGTTAAGATTTGTTCTGTTTTTCTGCAGAGTTATTTTACCTAAGTAAATACATTTTTCAAGTGTACTGATTTGTGTGGTCTGTTCTGTTTACCAAGATGGTGGACTAATTAAGGGAAATTTGAATAAGATAAGTTGCTTGAAGGGAAATCTTACAATGGTGCCAAAACACCTCCTTTCTCCCTCTAAAAATAATGGCCGTTCACGTGCGTAAAAAATTGACCTGAACTTGTAGTTTTTTTTTCTCATAAAATTGCCATTTTTCTCTAGAGAGAAAAATTTTGCATAAATAATAAAATTAATTACAACACGGCTGCCGCATGTTTGTCATTGTGAGTTGGGGGGAAGGGAAAGGTAGCAATTTCTTTGAAAGGGAAAATATTTGCATTATAATCTAATATAAATTATTTTCAGCTTTAATTTTGTTTTCTTGTTGTTTGAAAATGTTGATCATATCATTGATGGTGTCTTCAATTGATGTTTAAAACATAATATTGAATTTTCAGATTTCTGGTGTGTGCAGTGGCAAAGAAGTCACTTTACACTTTAGGTGCAAGATTTTGATACATGTATTTCTAACCAGTAAATTTAAAATTTAACTTCCTTATAGGGAATCCATCTTGGACTTTTGTTGTCTGAATGGACATAAATGTGCTCCTATTTAAATAGGATTTTTTGAATGATTATTTCTTTTTAAATGATTAATTCTACTGTCGTTTAAATAAAATTCCAAAGCAAGTATTTTGATTGTATTTCAAGTAAAAATAATTTCGATATCTATTTTCTCCAAATCCTTGACTCATACTTCAATTACCCATCATGGCGCAGTTGGTTTATGATGGACTGCGGTTCGGCGGTCCCAGGTTCGATTCCCGGCGCGGCTTTGGCTCGGGGTACTGGTGAAAATGTGCCTCTCACATAGGGCCTAAGCTCTGAGAGGGGTACAGAATCTTCCTGTTGTGATCCGTCACTTCAGTGAGTAAAGAAAAAAAAATGATTATTGAATTTAATTATCTTGATCTTTGAAGAGAGTAAAGACTTTGGTGGGAAATTCAAAAATATTTTTCCTTAGCTAATAATATGACACATAGGCTCACATGTTTGACATTAAGGATTTAAATAAAGTATTTTCAAAATTTTAAACTTATTGTAACTTGAATTGTTTTTTCTGGATTCGATAACAGCAATTTTAATTAATTTGTTGGGGGAATGGCACCTCCGAGTGTGTTGTGTTTGCCTGCTCGCTTGCTTGCTCGCTACTGAGTCCAAGGGTTGATTCAGTAGTATGTGAGCCGTGTGTCGCCAGCTGATTGGCTGTGCATGGTGGTGTGTCACCTCGCTCTAGTGAGCGTGGTGACACAGCACCATGCATATGAATGTAAGCATCAGGACGGTAGATGCAGCAATCGAGTTCGATAGCAAATGATATCGAATTTGATAGTGGCATCTATCGCCCCGCACTTTCATGGCCGCCTCTTCTGTGGGCACCCCCAGCGGCGAATGTAAAGTTTCGGCTGCCAGGGGGGCCACCGTGACCCGAGTCGAGATCGGCGAGAATAGGCCGAGACTCGGGGTCCCTCCTACCTCAACCAAATGCTGGGCCGGTTGGTCATAAGATTTACTCCACCTGTAAATAAGTACCCAATGTAAAAACTTTATTCAACACATTTACGTGAAAAATAAGAATGCCGAGTTGGGCGATAAATTCATCAGGACACTGATCGACACGAGCCGTTCTTTCAATTCTTTGGACAAGTGCACAAAAAGTGATTGCACTAATTTACTTTTTGCCGATCACCGCTGGTGTTTCTCCGTGTTGCAGGCACAATAAACAGTCTCAACTTGGGCTAAAATTCTATTGCGGATGCACTTTGATTGCCATGTGCCAAAGCACAGAGCGCCGACGCATCTAGACTCTCGTGCACCAAAGCACGGATCGCCTAAGCACATCTATTGCCGATGTGGATCAAAGCGCTGATCATCGCTGCACTCCTGCTCCCGTACATCGAGGTGGGGTTTGCCAATGTTTGTGTGTGTGTGGGTGCCATTCGTTGGTGCCCGGTTTACGTAAGTTCATCAAGTCAACAATATTACGGTAAAATAAGGGTCTGTTGCGATTGACAACATACGTCAATCACAACATAATGCAGCATACCCAAGGATGTAGTATCCTGAGTGGGAGGTGGGAGGAAAATACCACCTTATAAGACCGGGGACAACCAACGATCATAACAAACATCCCCCACACGGAAATAGAACTGCAGTGGGAGGTAGGAGGAGAAACCGCTAGCTACTAGTGATCGGAAGTCAAGCAATGAAACCACCCACAGTGGGTGGAGGGAAATGGCCCGCCGATGACTAACAAACACTAGCGGGCTTCACCCCAGGGGGAGGAGTAGGAGGAAAATCGAGACCGGTGGTGGTCCGGGAGATCGGTGGTTGCCAGCGAGATAAATAAAGACCAACGACGACCATCGGTGATCGTCGAGATTGTTATCAATCCCGAAGACCAACGGTGACCAACAACGACCGTTGAACATAAACGAGATGAGAGAGAGATTGTCAAGAGACAGCGGGATATAAATAGGGGAGGTAACACGAAGTAAAGGGAGTACAGATGAGGAGTAGAGACTGGAGACTAATAAGTGTGTTGGACCTAAACTGTATCTTGCTGTTGCTGAATATGTAAGTGAGTCACTCTGTTCATTAATAAACGTGTGTTATACCGCATTCAGCCGTTGGTGTTTCCTTGTGTGGTGTGTTAATGAGGGGAAATTGGAAGTGCCTATAGCGCTAGAGACGGAATCCAGGAATCTTGGCGATCAAAGAAGGCGATCGCAACACTGGTGTCAGAAGTGGGATTCTGTCTAATTAATTTTCTCTCTTAGCCTGGGGAGTAGTTGTTGGGTTATTAAAGTTAAACGCTGAGCCAAGCGAGAGAAATTCAACTACCCGACAAGCCAGGATTGTTAGGGGTCCACGTCAACCGCCATATTGTGTGAATACTCGGTTATAAAGAGGATAATGTTAAATATCCCATTACTCCCAACAACTGCTATAGAAAAACCACTAATTGTGCGCGCTTTGATTATTTCAGCTATATTGGGATTAACAATAATAATTGCCGCCTTAACCTATTTTGTATTCACCGGAATACCAGAAAACGAGTGTTGGTCCAAACAATACGAAGGAAAGATTGCAAGAATAGATCCGATAACTGTGCCAACCTGGGCACAAGCAGATGCCGTTACTCCCATTAAAAGTTCCATCGGAGCTGCAGGATACGATCTCATTAGTCGTGTAGAGGTAGTGTGTAAGGCTTTTTCAAAGGTAATAGTTTCAACTGGATTACACCTAGAGATACCTGAGGGAATCTACAGACGGATTGCGCCGAGGTCAGGTCTAGCTGCAAGACATTTTCTAGATATTGGTGCAGGAGTAATTGATTCAGATTACAGAGGAGAAATTAACATACTATTGTTCAATTTCGGAGATTCAGATTATTATATACATATAGGAGATAAAATTGCCCAAATAATTTTTGAACGCGCCTATATTGTTGAATTTAAAGAAACCGAAGAGTTAACTAGGACGATTCGGGGAGATCAGGGGTTTGGGTCCACTGGATTAAGAAGATCCATCACACACCCACGGGTAGAAAAATTTCCCCATCACACTAGATCTACCAGGCATATTACTCTCTCCGGAAAGCCCGACGTCGTCTAATGGAGGACCTTGAAAATCTGGGAGAGGGTTCTGGAGAGAAGAGGAGCGAGCTAATTCATGATGAAGAATCAGAAACAAGCACTGAGGTCATGTCACCCATAGTGGAATCTGAAAGTTTGGATGATGAGGAACGGAATATTCTGTCCTACCAGTAGAAGGAGGTAGAGAGAGAGCCCCCCACACAGGAGAGGTGGAGGCTACGTATGGAGGTTTTATAAATACCATTCCCTTATTTGATGGGACAGATGCACATTTGTGCATCTGTCCCATCACATTGTGCCTGTGCAGAATTTCTTTACGTTAGTAGATGGTGCCCGTAGAATGGGGAAGTGGGGTGATGAGGACGCTATTGACATCACCGCGGCCGAATGAGAGGACAGGCCTCCATATTTGTGCTGAGTGGAGCAATGAGAGACCAAAAATGTTATGAGGATTTCAAGAGTGCCATAATTGCCCGCTTTCATTGTAAACAGCCACTCATTCTACAGAGCCGCTATAACACTTGCATTCAGGGACCAGATGAAGACCCCGAAACCTATAAAATCAGATTACAGGCTCTGAGCGATGACATATTTGATTTCCAAAATTTGGCAGCTGAAGCTAAGGAACAGGCGATGAAAATCGTCGCTCCCCAGCTCATGAATAAATACATATCAGGCTTGCGAAAAATGTTGCGTCAAAATGTAATGATGCTAGATCCCGACACACTCCAGGAAGCGGTCGACATGGCTGTTCAAGCAGCAGAGCATTAAAAATTCGATGCCGACTGTGCTAACAATCGAGTGCGGGCCACCTCGGAAGTCGAGGGACCCAGACGGGATGTTAAACGCGAAAAACTGAATGAAATGGCAAAAAGACTAGCACAACTAGAAATTGCACTAACAAAGGCCCAGCAGGGCACTGAAAATTCAAAACCGTCACAACCACCTCGAGAACGGGTACAGAGGGGATGCTTCCGATGCGGGGCGACCGATCATTGGATAAGAGACTGTCCCAAACCCGATGAACGGAAGACACAACCAAATGCACGACCACAAAGGGGATCATATCGGGGCTCAACATTTAGCCGCGGGAGGCGTACAACTGGTAATCGGGGAAGAAACCAAGATCGCCAACAGAACGGTGGTCGGGGTTCAAAAAACGGACAAGCCACCCGGTCCTTCAGCCCGCAGCCGGGGGCGAATCAGCAGACAGGGAAGCAATAAAATTGATAATAAGGGCTAATCCTCACCCTACCAAACAAGGGGTGGTGGTAAGAACAAAATGGAAGAAGACAGGAGGCTTGGAGAAACACCGTTCATATGTCGTAGGAGACGATGGACCGATGATAAAAATCGAAATTTGTGGTCAACGATATATGTTTTTGATTGACACTGGAAGTGAGATCACGCTAATGAAACAGAGTAGTTTGATTAGGATCAAAACAGCCCTACATAGAGAATACGATGGCCAATATAACGGGAATTGGGGGCACAACAGTAAATTTGATTGGAGCCTGTCGGTTGCCATTACATCTAGGGGCAAAGACCATAGAACATAGAGTAAAAATTTTCGATATTCACAACTTTGGGAGTAGTGATGGCATATTGGGAGCCGATTTTATTAAAAAGAATGGCTTAGTAATAGACCTCCAGGGGAAGAAGTGCTGGTATCGCAAGAAAACAAATGAATCTATGGACGAGCCCCCATTAGAATTGTACATTTGGTATGTACATGCCACTGAAGATTTTCAATTAAAACCAAAAGAAGAAATACTAATGAAAGCTAGGTTACCGCAGGGAGCTTCGGTTGGTACTAAATACGCACTAGCAGATGGAGGGAGCGCCAACATTAGTGTTGTTCCAGCAATTGTGCGGCCGGAGGGTGGAATAGTCCCCATCCGATTATATAATGACTCGCAGGTCACGTTTTCTATAGCTACGGGGATGCCAATCGCGAAGTTGAGCCCTATAAAGGAGATGACCCCCAAGACAGTAGCCATCGTTCATTAAACAGAGGAACCAAGAAAGGGTGAAGAAAAGGCTAGATTGATAAAATGTGGAGAACAACCACCACAGATAGGTGAAATGTTGTTTAGATTACTAACCGATTATGCTGACGTAATCCAAGGGCCAGGGGAATTAGGACCCTGTCCAGTGGTGAGACACCGAATACCCACGGGGGATACACGTCCTATATATCAAGCTCCTTATCGAATTCCGTACCATATGCAGCCCACCATTATGGCTGAGGTGGACAAAATGGACAGAGAAGGAGTAATAGAACCGTCAGCCTCTCCTTGGTCAGCACCAGTGGTGCTCGTCAAGAAACCAGATGGGTCCCTACGTTTTTGCATTGATTATCGTAAATTAAATGAGGTCACAGAAACTGATCCCTTTCCCATACCAAATATCCAAGATACACTGGATAAACTAGGGGGCGCTAAATACTTTGCGGCGCTCGAGATTTGCGGAGCAGCGGGATATTGGCAAATTGAAATGGAGGAAGCAGATAGGGGCAAGACCGCATTTACCGTACCCGGGAAAGAACGATACGAATTCAATAGAATGCCATTTGGGTTAAAAAATGCTCTCGCCACATTTCAGCGGACTATGGAATATGTCCTAGCAGGACTGAATAATGAAATATGCTTCGTTTACATTGATGACGTCTTAACATTTGGAAAAACTCAGGAGGAACTACTGAGTAACCTAGAGCAGATATTAAGACTGAGAGCGGTAAATTTAAAGATAAAACTAGAGAAATGCTTGTTCTTCCGGACAGAAGTCAAATATCTGGGGCACATAGTTTCAGCGGAAGGAGTCCGACCCAACCCAGCAAAGGTTGAGGCTGCACAAAAGTTTCCAGTTCCAAAGAAGTTAAGAGATGTACGGGCATTTTTAGGTTTAGTGGGGTACTACCGCTGATTTATTCCCAACTTTTCAGAAATAGCAAAGTCGATGACTGCACTGTCACATAAAGGGGTGAAATTCGTCTGGGAATAACCTCATCAGAAAGGATTTGAGGTGCTAAGAGACAGTCTTCTCGGTGAACAGTTACTACGGTATCCAAATTTTAGCGAGCCATTTATTTTAACTACAGATGCATCTGGATTTGCTATGGGGGCCATATTGTCTCAGGAATTCCCAGACGGCGAACATCCCATTGGTTATGCAAGTAAAACTCTAGATGCGGCACAGAGAAATTACACAACCACTGAAAGAGAATGTCTCGCTGTCATCTGGGCAGTTAAATTGTGTAACTGCTATTTACATGGACGCCAGTTTCGTGTGGTTACTGATCATGCCTCGCTGAAATGGCTCATGAACGTGAAGGATCAGAATTCACGTTTAGCGAGATGGAATCTCCAACTGCAAGGTTATAATTTCGAAATTATTCATAGGACTGGAAAATTACAAACACATGTCGACACCCTAAGCCGGATGGTGGCCATGATACAAGCTAGAAAAGGACCACCACCAGCCACAGAGGCAGAAGTAATACCAAATCGATATTATATCAAAGAAGCCCAGAGGCGTGATCCAAAGCTATAGAGGATAATATTGAACCTTCTAGAAAAGAAAAACTTTCAGGAAAAGACTGCAGAGAAGGGAAACTCATACTTTTTAGATGCCGATGGGCTCTTGTACACAAAAAGTAAAACGAAAGAACCCCTCAGGCAGGAATTCTTTGAGCTATTAGTGATTCCAAAGGAGTTCCAATTATATCTATTACGAAGCTACCACGATGCGCCTTATGCCAGCCATGCAGGTTTCAAACGAACATGGCTTAAAATGAAATGCGCTGTCTTCTGGGACCATGAGGGGGACGTAACGCCTGTAGTGCGGTGGACTACAGTTGATAAAAAAAAAAAAAAAAAAAAATATGAGGAGAGACGTAATGGACTACTGCCAGTCTTGTCTTTCATGTGCCCAAAATAAAAAAGGAGGAGCATTAAAAGCTCCTCTATATCCTTTGGACCCAATAGAAAAACCATTTGAGCGGGTCAGTATGGACATCTTGGGGCCATTGCCGGTGAGTCGTACAGGTAGAAACAAATATGTTCTGGTAATGGTAGATCACCTTACCAGATTTATAGAATGCTACCCGCTGGAAGATCAAAAAGCAGCCACTGTTGCAAAAGTATTTGCCACACAAGTAGTTATAAGGTATGGTGCCCCAAGACAACTACTCACAGATAGGGGAACAAATTTTGTGTGTGACTTGTTTAACCCTTTGACCGGCAGTGACGAGACAGTATCGTCACTGCGCAAGGCCATCCCTGTTGGCAGCGCCGATACAGTATCGTCGGCGCACTTTGCCGATTTTTCCCGCCTCTCCCACAAATCCCCTAGTCATGGGTC
>JAQGBY010002887.1:0-21119 GCA_034698785.1 Mycogona germanica | reverse complement strand
CTTAATTCACATGGACACGGGTAGTCACGAGTTCGCCTAATTTGCGCCACCACCTCCGATGAATGTGGCTAGCGTGTTGTGCGCTTGCTTTAAAAAGCCAACGTCATTTGAATTGAACAAGCCCGACAACAATGCCTGGCACATTTGACGCTACCTTTATATTGCGCGGCCTATCTTCCCGTGACCCACCGTATCGATTTATGACGTCATCGTCAAAAATGAGCACCGGGAAGAATGCGAGTCCCCAGCATCATGTACAACATGTACTACCCATCACTATATACTCATGTCCTCCGAGAGAAATAATTGATTTGCTTATCGGACGTAACATGACCGAAAGTGGCAGGTGGGTTTTGAGGCAGAGACTCTGGTAAAAAAAAATTGAATTCGGTTAACGGATGACGTTATGTCGTGGGTCTCAGGAGGATGTGGTGAAGAAATTGGCTGCAGACGCGCTAGCTAAGCCTGTCTTTTTTATTTATTATAATATTATTGTTATTACTCGCTGACATAACTTAAACAAACGCAATCTATAGTGCAGAATAGCGAGGAGGGGGAGGGGATTATATATCGAAAAGATTAATGATAATGCATTTTTTGGTGTGTGTCTGCGTTTGGCCGTCGGCTACGAGGCTGCCTCTTTTCTGTATAAAGTGGTTGTGGGAGTGAGTGGTATTAAATGGGGGTAGATGGGGGATGGAGTTGGCGAGTGGTAAAGTGACGGATAAAATAAGGCATTAGCTGCTTGTTATTCACGCGGCGGGCCGACTCACATTTTTTTGCCGACGCCATCGTCTTGGCCTCCCGTGAACTCTCGGCAAATCCGGTGAGCGCGCTTCCGAGGTCCGTCGAAGATGGATCCGGTTCCATTAGATCGAATCCATTGATTCCGAGATCCACGCCTGAAAGCTATTCCGTTGGCGCGTAGACCAACATTCAATCCGGCCTTTGTGTGTTTGATCGTAATTGCTGGTTTCGACGATTTCTTAATGCACCTAACCGAACGCCAGTGTGGCGTGCTTACTTTATACAAAGTTGCTCGCTAGATGGCGCTTCTTGGACTATTTGTTGACCAGCGTTTCCGCCCTAAACCCTCACCAGGAGGCGACCAGATAATTTCGCCGTGCCTAACTAAACCTAGGTAGGGATCTCTAACGTAGATGGTGCTTCAAGTATTTGGCAACATGGTAACAGTCTTAAGGATCAACTGATGAAACCTGAACCGAAAAACTACCTACCTAAATTAGCTCAGTAGTCGGCGATTTTTTTACGAACAGGTTTTCTCCCGTTGGAAATTTTGAATCTGTATTTTTATTATTATTTAAAAGGTCTGGGATTTGTTTACTTGCTTTTTGGTGCTGCATCGTCAGTATTAAAAAGAGATAAACCCCCAAACGGCTGGAGTGTTATGCGGGGAAGCGATTTTTCACGGGGGAGCTTTTGTGAGCGGTAGGGGATGATGCCTTCCTTGCAGGGAAAGGGTTTGGTTTGACCTGTGCCCTCGTGAGAGGTTAAGTGTCGCGCCACGGTGGCCGCCTTTTGGTGGTACGCTTTTTGGTCATCGACACTAGGCGTTGATGTTGGTTGGGTATGTTGTGTTATGGCGTATGTGGGGGCGAGGTCGCCTTTTTTTGTATCAGAAAAATTAACCGAAGCTTCCAATTAGATGTCGCTAATAATGCGTTCCCCGCAATGGCTGCTGCGGGGTGATGATAAGTTAGTGTAATTTGGCTGCAGCTCGGTGATTGGTAAGGCTTCCTGCCTCCGGAGACCACCTTCACAAACCTAGCACTGTCATTTAGCCATTAAATATTTCTTTCATCGTTTAATATCTGGATTTTTTTAGATTTATTTGAGAAAACCTAACTATTATTTAAAATTTTCACCGGAGTTCCTGAGCTAAATCGCCGATTCGCAACTCTTGACCCGCGTTTATTTAACAGCGTTATCAAGCTCCAGATTACGGGCAATACTTATCAATTGTCTTGGACCATCCCATATGAGGTTCTCTGATACAATCAAGCCGATTATAAAATGCTCCCGTAGTCTCTGAAGAGATTTTTCGAGACTTACCGAACCTTGGAATTTTTGATGAGTGGTGGAATGCTTTGAACTTAAAAATTTATAAGTCTCTCTCTCTCTCTCCTTACGCTTTGGTGATAACGTCCAATGAAGTTCGCGCTGGTCCCACTAGGATATTGCTCGGAAACTCCTCCCCACTTCCTCGTCCCCCACCCCAGTTAATCTCCGGCTGTTGTCTGGTGATGTCGTCCCGCGTGATTTCGGCTTGGGTGACACCGGCTTGGCTTGGCATCGTACGCCATCAGAAACCACCCGGCCACCTCTCCCGGGTCTCCTTCCCTCAGTCCCGTATGTGTGTGCTGGGCCTGCATCGTGTGTGTTGTTGTTGTGCATGGCGTAATTAGGCGCCGCTCCTAATGAACCAAACATTTTCGTCTTTCTAATGATGTGTCGTTAATTGCTTGTTGGGTTGGGACGATGTGGGGAGAAGAGAGAGAGGCGCATCAACTTGTTAACAGATGTCACTAGGCTCGCCTGTCAGATTCTATATATGGAAGAGGAGTTGAAGTGATTGTTGTGGGGAGGGGGAAGGTTGATGACGTCACTCTTTTCAGCACCGTGTTGCGAACAACGCGTTTCAGAACAATGTTTCGTTCCCAAAATTTATTTTTTCTTGTCAATTGGGGTGTATTTGGTTGTATCTTGATTCTAGATTAAATTGTGGTTTTCTTAATGAGTGGGGAGTTTTGCCTAATTTTGTATTAGTGGATATTATTTTTGTGGAAGGGTTTTAGGTGGTGCTAGTTTGCACACACTCGATAATTTCCATTCCCCATATTACTTAGGTGAAGTCTGATTAAGGGTTAGGTTAGAATTTTTTTAAAAGCTAGTGTTAATATTTTCGTAGGTAACGGTAAGACAGTGATGTCACATTGATAAATTATCCGCCAAATTTCGCGACATTTGACGCCTGATTTTGGATTTTAATATGATTTTTATTTTCATTTTCTGATGACGAATTTGTGATATGGCCTGTTGGCGACCGCTTCGATTTTTGATTTCTGTTCTGGATGTCAATTGTGGTTACAATTTTCATTTATGTCTCGCTCCAAGAGTGCGACCGAATTTTTAAGCGATCTTGTAATAATTATAGCGCTTCCCTGCCAACGAGTTTTGCTGGCAACCAGCATGCAGTTATGTGATGGCGTCTGCAGTTTAGGCTGATTACTCCGACGTTACCGAACCTCGCGATTGGCCATGCGTTAAATTGGAAAGTTGTCGGTGTGGTGGTAAGTGTGCACATTCCCCTAGCCAACAGTGTCGAAGTCAAGCCTCTTCCCTCCAGCTAAAGACATCCCTCTGCCAGAAGAGCATTCGAAACCTTCATTTCCTTGTGACCGCACACCAGTGTCCAGACCGTTATTTGTGCAAGGCAGATTTTTTTGCTCAGAGATGCATCCGCAACACGTTTTGCAAAACGATTTGAACGATGTTGACGATCGCAGCGCCGCCCTGGGTTCAAGGGAATTACAGACGTGCGGAAGCCCTTTTTCCCTCCGCTACTACTAGCCTTTGATTAACGCTGGCAGGGAATCTTACGGCACGTCACGGTCGACTAACGTCAGTGTATGAGGGCCTGTGTGCGGTTTTCGTTTTCTCTATTTGGTATTTGGCATGCGCGTTCCATTCGTCGAGCACGTGCTCTGCTCCCCATCACACGCCGGAAATGAAAAGTGACCCCGCAGCGGATGGAGTCGACAAAAGATCGACCGGACGGCATCGGCACTATTCTATGTGCGGCCCGGCTCCTCCAGTGTACGTGTAGGAAATGGATGGAATTGGAATCTGGGATTGTTATAATTGGAGCTGCCCTCCCCACCTCTCCAAAACCGCCTCACTTCCATCCACCGTCGGGTGTTGAGATGACACGTGACCACGTCACATATCCACATGAGACCTTCGCCCATTGATAAGGAACATGGGTAGCGAGACAAACATTTTAACAATTCCTTACAAACTTTAAAAACTAGTATATGGTTCTCGCGATTTGGGTACACAATTCGTAGAAAATGTTTTTAAAAAAAAGGAAATTAAAAGGATGAAGGTTATCCACATGTTAATTTATTAAATTATACTGTTGTATGAATTGAGGAATGATTTAATGAATTAAAAAGTCGTGTATTACAAGTGCATATCCGTAACTCCCATGGAATGAAAGTTTTATTTCCTTTTGTTTTTCTGAGAGCCAGTGATGTATCAGTTTTGAAATTCGTGTTAGGGGGGCTCTTCGTCAGTGGACACGTGGTCTCTGGAGAGTTTGTGAGGGGAAATAGATTGGTGTGGAGCGGGCAGCGCGGGGGTGACTATTGGACCGGGCAAAGAGCGAGAAAAAATCAGGCTCGCCCTAGAAAATGTCAGTTTTCGATTCGATTGAGTAATGGCCGTCGGTCAGCGACTGGCGTCCTCGCGCCCGACGAGCGATTTATAATTGTGTCGAAATTGTTAATTGGGTTAACGATGCCAATAGGTTAGAGTTCGACATTAATTGCCAACGGCGACAAAATGGAACAAATCGAACTGGCGCCAATACACGAATGAGGATTTCATTTCCCGATGGATGTGCAATTGGACCATTCGATCTTTGTATAGGACACGACCAAATTAATTTTCCAGGATGCACTACTTCACCATATGCCACTCTCGCCACCAATCTACTCACTGAAGATACATTGACGAATTCAAGTTTCAGTCAGCTAGTTGCGCTCAGATAATTAGTTCGTATGTAATTACCTCCCCCTTCTTTTTTTTTTGGTGGGTTGCTGGGATATTCTTTGCTATGTTTGTTTTGGCGGAATTTATTTTCTGGTTAGTCCGGTGTCGCCAGACTTGTCAGATACTTCACATTCTGCTACCATCTGCTCAGTTTGACTTGCCTTTTAAGAACTAGCACTAACTAGACTTGCGTTGCCTGACGGAACTACCTAAGTGAGATCTCTTTTTAAATTTTATTCACGTCAGATCCGGATTAATAAGAACAGTGCAACTTGCATCAAAATTGTGCAAGTTAATCAAATTCTGCGCATCAGACTTGTCGTAATTAATTATAATATTAATTCGTGAAACCAAATTTACAAATTACTGGCGACTTCGCGGAACTAAATTTGATCCGACTGCTGTAACGTTTCAGTTCCAGCTCACGACGGGGGAGGAGGAGGCCATCTGTTTCTATCGTCGAAATAGATTCCGACGTGCACACACACAATTAATGGATTTCCTAGTTTTGCACAATACACATGGTTGGTATAATAAAAAAAAAGAAACCCACCGCCCCGCCCACCCATCAGCGCACAAGCTGAATATAAAGCAGAATTGTTGTACACAGAAGACCGAATGAATATGATGTTTTTTTTTTTGTTTGCCCGCTCTCGTTGATTGCTGTTAATGAACCATGGGCGCTGTGCGTGTGAACCAGGCGAACGGCAAGCAATATAGGCCTAATTGGAAAAAAACTGGCTCGAGCTAGGCCTAATTGAATGTTTGCAACACATCCCGTCCCCCCAGCCCCTCCTTTCACCAAGGGAGACAGAATGCTTCAGAGACGGGGTGATATTGCAGGCTGAAATCGGCTCTTATTTAGATGTGTTGGAATATGATGGAAGGTGGAATATCCAGGAAATGCGCTGTGCAGCAAGAGGGTCTTGTAATATCAAATGTTACCCAGTCTCGTTTGGATTTACTCTGATGTATGGAATCTGGAATATTGGCTACTTGCGCATATCGCATAGCTATGCTCGATGCCAATACCGAACGTGTCCTTTCCAGTGTCAATCGTCTCTGGTGGTGACGCTTTTAAGTCCGTCAGATTGACAATTTTTGACACGACATACTTGTTCTGTATAAAGAATGGCTACTCTCTTGAGACCCGACACTTTGGTCAAATTAATCCACTCACACGTTAAAGGTTGACACAAACAGCGCCCATCAATTGTGAATGCAATGTGCTTACAGTAGTATGGCATATAGCCTAACGTATTGCATATATATATATCTAAACTAAAAAAAAATGCAGAGAAAAAAATACGAGGTATGTTGGCACTCTCTAGCCTATTTGGAAATAGAAACTGATTTTTTTCTCGTACAAATCCCGAGATATAACGCCTGTCTGTGTACGTAATTTGTTTCGTTTTATGCAAATGTTGTTGGTGGAAGGGGGATGAGGGTGGCGGCGTGATAAAATGCGAAACGAATGAAGATTAATATATTATTTCTTTGTTAAGGGAAAATTGAATAGCTTTTGTCGTCCCATACATAAAAGCAACAATGTGGGTATCTCCCCCACCCTACTCAAATATTGTTTCTCTTGCATTTACAGCGCATTCCTGAGATCAGAGTTGTGTTGGGGGAATAAGCATGTTAATGCTCTGTTCTACACTCCTGTATAGTTATGTTTCTATGGTCTTTGTACCAGTCATAAAATGTTCATACAGATCTGCATGTTGTGGCGCCTGTCTCTCTCTGCTTAAAAAAAATTCAATTTTCTATGGAGCCGTGCTACGAACGACTAAATTCTCCCGAGACCCGATTCCTGGTGGTAAGTTTTCTGGATTGGGAGGGGGGAATGGTACCACGGCAACCCGAATAGTCAAACCCGCAAGAACTGCAGTGTACTGTTCAGACAGATTACAATGTATCGATAGACTTACTTGAATGCGACATTTTAAGACGATTTGTCAAAATAAGTGGCAATTGTGGTGGTGGTTGGTGTGTGTGGATATAAGGAAGCTGGGTTGTACGAACAGGAATTACACTGGATACAAGGAATAATGTTGAGATGGAGTTGTTGTTGGCTGAGCTCCTTCCTCCTACCCCACCCCGTCTACAAACAACACGTCTGATGAAAACAAGTCGTCCATGCATCCGTTGTGAGCTCGTCCATCTCGCTCTATATATTATAGCTCGGGCGATCCGCGGGTAATACGTTGGACGTGTCAAACAGTATGGATGGATCGGTCGAAGCATGCTGCGAAATTGCATGTAAGTCCGACCTCCTGAGATCAAACGGAAAAGTTCCATGAGACAGTATGAGGAATCGGTGTGTTCGAGGTTGACGACTATTTGGGGGGTGCCGAAATTTCCTACACTTCGAAAGACGAAAATAGGGCGAACAATTTCCATGTCTTAAAGATTCGGAAATGCGAAAGTGTGAAAATAATAATGGATCTGTCCGCATTCGAACTGATATTCTCTCAACTGTATACGTGCAGCTGATTTCCTTAGAGGGATTCAGGAGGACATGGCCAACAACTACATGGTAAACCTTACGTACGCGTGGACACACAAAAAAAAAAAAGCTGTGCATAGCTTTTGGCGACTGCGAAAAATTCATTTTCTTACTGTCAAACTTTATCTGTTTTTTAGTGACGAAGCGGGGCTGGCCAAGAAACTTGCAAAAAGGCGATTCCGCGTCCCCACGCATATTTGAGCACTCTTTTTTTTTGTGTGTGCACATTTTATAAACGCGCGGGTCCCCCCAACTCTGAGGAAACACCGCCACCGTATTTCTTGAGGAGAACCGTCTCGAGTCGTGGTTCCTCGCGGGTGGAGCACCAAGCACCACCTCCTGTCGTTCGAAAGCAATGTTGAGGAAAGCGGATAGCTTTTCAGCAGGACTCGATTGAGCATCTCAAACCAATTCGGGAATATGGCTTTTTAATAGCCGGGCAGAAGAGAGAATGTGCGCGAACAATTTCAGTGTGTCGTTTGTATTTTAGACAAAGAGTTGTTTTGTGGGGGCCGATGCAGCATCGCCGAGATTAATTTAAGAACAAGGGTGCGCATTCTGGACTTTCTTGAGTTTTAATGCAACTCTAAATGACGTCGCCTAAAATAAAATTCGAAATTGACGTTGAAAATCACCGATTTGCAGTCGAGGATTACAATCAAATGTCTTTTGAATTGTTTGAACTCAATATGGAAGCTGTAGAATTCCACGAAAATGTTGACGTTGACTTTTTAAAACTTTTTAATGATTTCGCCATTGGTGGCCGCCGCATAGGATACGAGTTTGATTTCGAAGCTGTAGAAAATAGTCAACGTGTTTCGAATTACATGGGGATTTTAAATTCAATTTCGTTGTCATGGTCTTTGGTCGTTTATCAACAGAATAATAATAATCGAGCGTATATTTTCGCTTTTCTTTCATCCATTTCGGGCGCATTCGATTTCCGTTCAGTTAGATCGTACTCTGAAAACGAATCGCCCAAGTAATAATAAAAACGAATTTCCTTTCTGGTGATTGCGAACGACTGCTTGCGCGCATGTATACGAATTTTAAAGTATTCATTTCAAATATTTTTTCGTTCGGTTCGTTTTTCTGTCAGAACGCTGTTCAATCAAATAATAATAAGTTTGGTTTTCCCGAAAAATTGATCCGGCGCGGAAAGGAAAATGGTTCACGAAAGAAAACAAAGAAGAAAAAAAAAGCAATTTCTTCTAAAAGTAAATTCTATCTTTCGTGCATCATGTCAGCGTTGCCATGACAAAGTATCCACATTAAAAAATAAATGAGCTAGTATATTTATTTGAGCTTCCATAAATTACGTTCAAGTTCTCGTGGTAATATTATATCTTTCCTCAGGATAATTTATTATTTATTTTTAAACATGTAAACAAATTTCTTTTTTGTGTGTCTGTCTGTATATTGGGGGAGAGGGAATGAGGAACAGGTGGATAGGCGGGCTTCCGGTATTGTCAGACCCCCTTCTGATATCCTTGGATGTAACGCAATTTTTAAATGTTAAATAAGGTATCTGCCGGTTTTAGTCATAAAATTCAGGAACTCATTCGACAATTTTCAAGCAGTTTTATGAACCTGGCATGCTCCCGTAGCGTGCTGAATAGTGAAAGACATTTTTCTTTTTCGGGAAACTGGATTTTACGCTTGAAACGCCGCTTGTTGGGGGAATTGCATTTTATTGCCCTCCGCGTCTTCGCTCCACCTACTTCTTCTCCATCTACCTAATCCGACAGGCTACGTGTTTCTTTCAACACGGGCCAAAGAACTTGTAGTCACAAAAAATATGGCCCCGGCATCTTGATAAATAAAACCAACCCACCATGTGCATGGTGTTTATATTTATATATTTATTTTTTTTTATAAAAAATGAAGAAAAAAAAGCTGAATACTGTGATGAATACGGCATTGTAACGAAACTGCCTTTGAGGTCGGTTTATTCTATAAACCGACCTTACAGCTGATTCTGCCATATCGTCTCCTGCACCCACCGTAAAGGTTGAGGTTGCCTGGGATCTATTCCAGAAACATCTTAAAAATATCCCGTTTGTATTATAGGACGAGCTTCTTACTTTCGCGCGTCTATTCGATAGAAATCACGTATACCGGCACACGTATATGCACATCTGTTAATTAGAATCGAGTCTCGGATCCCAAACTGCAGTATCAGTTAATGGCAGTTATGTAATTGGCTGCCACTCTCTGGGCCGTACGACCTCTCACTCACTTGCCACCCCCTCTGTCCCCATCCCCCAATACAACGCTGATCCCCCTCAACAACTACCCACATGTATATATATCGGCGCGACTATACGTGCGTGGATTCATCTGGGGCGCTGGTGCATGCATAGATTCACAAACACACTAGTTTCGACTCCCATTAATCATTCAATGTCGTCCATTTCCATAATTAATCAGACGTTGAGCACGAGCGTAGTACCCGTGTATCCTGTTTTGGAATCTGGGAAGACGCAAGTATTAATAAAAAGTTTCCTATACTTAATGCTTGCGCATCGATAATTGGTTGTTCCGCCCCCCTTCTCATCCATTCCACCACCACTCATAGAAGGGGGTGAGTGTAATGTAGATTGGGAGAAGATGCACATAATACGTTTTATCAGCGATTGGCATCTGCTTAGTTTTTCTATATACAGGGTGCCTCATAAAACGGACCGGGATTTAATTAACAACCTGCCTGGTTGAAATTTAATCTTGCCCCTCATGCTACACGCTAAGTTCTATCTGAGTCAATGTCAAAGTTTGTCCATATGTTATTTGGTTAGCTCTAGTGTTCTGTTGGCACATCTACACACCGATCGAAGGGTTGCGGGTTCGAGCCCGTAGTGTAAAGTTCGCTCGATGGTTGTGGCGAAGACGCAGGTTCGATTGATAATTGTTGGTGGTAGTTTTTTTTAAATAAAATTATTCGCTTTTCAAGTTCACGTAGGAGTGAACAGAGGTCTCGGGAATCCTTCTTAAATTGTGCAGTATCCCTTCCACCCCTATCCCAATGCTCTCCTCCCCCAACCTCAACCCCGCCACCTCCTTGGGGCTTGTTTAGCGCGAGCCGACACGTGTTCTTCGTCGCGAGACAGTAAACAGAGTCCTCGGCTCGCGCCAACGACTGCCGAATAAATATCTGCGCCGAACCAGACCATGATGCAGACCCCCCGAAATTGCTGTACCGCGTATATTTTGTATATGCTTTTTCCCCGTCTTCTCCTTCGGCACACCAACGCACACCCACCCTGCCTGTGTACAAGGCGGAGACCACGGACGTTCTCCGATCGGTCGGTCGGATTGTGCGTTCACCGAATCCGGCATCCGGGAGAGGGCGATCTCGCGGAATCGATGGCGGCGCGTCAATTCGTAAATATTAAACAAATAAGGAGTCTCCCCGCCAGCCCGAGCAACAAACAATCTATCATCTCTCGACTCTGCTGGTGCCCCAAGAAACAAAATTACCTCCTCCCTCCCTCCCCCGCCTTCCAGCATACAACATCTTCCTCCTGAGACCACATGACCCTCAACACAATTTCAACAAAGATCCGTATCCCCAATAATAAGAGATCCCTTCCCCAGTGTTGTTTGTTTCTTAGAAAAATTGTGTGAGGGTGATTCGTAAGTCCGGAAACTGGAATAATGATCTTGCGACCAATTTCGTATCGATCCACCGATGTTATGACGCGTTCAAAAGATAAGAACGTATTTCGAAATCATAAGTGAAGCTAAATCGCACACAAAAATCGGTCACGGATGTTTACTGACGAAAATACAGTACAGGTGCGCTCACGTACATTTTCATATAGTATCTGATGGTATGATGAGAATACGCACCCCCAAGTCACTCCGATCTAATAAGCGATCACATATTAAGCAAAAGTACTGCCATTGTACTTTTTTAAATTGCAGCTTTTACCTCCGTCATGAAAGGCAATCTTGTACATTACTGGCTAATTTTTACTTGCTAGTTAAATTCTTGAGGTATTTCTTGGGAGAAGCGATTCCAGTCGCGCAACGACTATTGAAATGAACAATCGCACATTTTGTTTACGAACACGTAATGTTATTTATTAGTGAATGGCAACTTTCAATGGTAAAGGAATTATGCTTTACAGAAACTTGTTTCTTATTGCGAAGCAGGGATTACAGGAAATCTCTAGACATGGTAAAAAGTTACGTGTTAAGTAAGCAGCGAGTGTGTGAGAAATGTGCCTATACCCAAGAAATGTCGAGGTACTTCCTGCAAATTTTTTTTAAACGAAAATCCTATTCAGTGTGTTTGTTAATAAAGCATGCAAATCACGAAAAGATAAGCTGCAGAAAATCACAAGCCTTGTGTATGTGTTGGAAAGAGGAAAGAGGAGAGCGGGGGGGACACGTCAATTACTGTGTTATTATCCCAGCGGGTGGTTTCACAAGAAAACTTGCAGCGTTGGGGGGGGGCGGACGGTGCTGAATCCGGCGACCATGCATTCATGTTACCTTTCTCCTCTGCGCATATTCCGAAAACACCTCACGATCCGCATTTGGATATCCATCTACGGTGTATCCGGGTCAGTGTGGTGTGTGTATCCATCCCGAGTTTGCGCACGATATGATATTCCACCGCGAAACTCAAACCCCGTGAATTTTCTGATCGCGCCACCGGCGTTTCCGACTCGATAACGCCGCATTATTCCGCGCTTCACCTTCCGGACTTGTTTAAAAAAAATCCGATCACCGCAACTTCTCAAAACCGTAAACATTTTAAACATCTATTCCTTGTGTGGCGATCATCGAACACTGACGTAGCACTTTTATTCCATTCGATGTAATCCAACAGAAGAAAGAAAGCTCGTTTATCCAAATTTGGGAACGCGCGCGCGGACTTGCGTGACGGAGGAGATATTTTCTCGACGTAAAATCAGTTTCGCTTGGTCGGCGAAAACTCGCCGCTTCGGCCGCCGAGATGTGAGCAGAAAGCGCCCGTCGACTCTTGCAGCAAGCACCCAGAGCATCTTTGTCGAGCCACTCTCTTCCGCGGTGTGCTGGTGGTGGTGGTGCTGGCTGCGCCCGCGCGTTCGTGGGCACTCAGAAGCAGCTCTATGAGCACCGTCCGCGCGCGCTAGGGGGCGTTGTGACTTGATTTGGTGGTGGGGTAGGGGGAGACCTGGTTTCACGGTAGTGTGGCGCTCCGGGAAGAATTCGTGCTTCCCGTTTCTGGCCTTGATAGTAAGTTGTACAGGGTGATGTAGGTGCGGTGTGAAGTGGTTGAAACGTGTTCGCGGGTTCAATTCCCGGTTGTACTTGTTTCTTGGGATGTGTCTGGACGATGTCAAGTGCACGTTAATGATTCCTGCGTAGGCATGAAGGCTGGGTTAGGCAAAAGGTATCAATCAGGTCGCCTCCTGGAGAGTAGTGGTTTCAGGGTGGGAACTCTGACGGGCTTCTAAAGTAAATAGGTCAACGGTACAAGGTGTAACATAGATTTAAATATCTGTGGTTGTTATTGTTCCGTTTCTCTGAATGGAAATTTAAACTTATTTAAACGTTGCTTTGAACAAGTTAACACCGTAACACAGTTAAAAAACGAAATTTGGTGCGCTGTTCAGAAGAACTAAATGTAATGAAAATAATTTTTGTGGAGTTGTCACAAATGTGTTTAATCAATTTTAGTTTGTCTTCAAATATTTGTATAGTGGACATCTCAGATGTTCTATTGCCCACACCTGAGCCGCTTCTCACTTGTTTCCGCGGTTAATGCGTCTGAAGAGACTGAAGTCAATCACTTAAATTAGTGAGGCCTGTCATTTTTTTTTTGTCCGGGGCTCCACTGTCGCAATAATTTTGATACCGGTACTCCCCCTCCGACCTCTCCCTCCCCACCCCAAAAGAGACTAAGTTTATTGTGTACATTTTCCCCGGTAGTTTATCGCGGTTTCGCCGCGCCGAACGTGTTCAAAATTCAGGATTCGCCGTGTTTTTTTGGGGGGTTCTTTGCATTTGCTCCCCGCACACGTAGCGCGGATTTGGCCCCGCGCGCATTTATGGTCGAGGATCACATTATACCAATTGCCGCCGGCACCATCACTGCGTTTCAGACACGTACAACTATATCTACATGTACATACAAGTGTCGTTTCCTTTCTAAATGCGATTAGAAATTCTGGGAGAGAGAGAGAGAGAGAACCCCCACTTGGCCAATGTTGCAACTACGAGTGCCGTACATGTGCACGGTTTTGCGACATTCTAATGACTTCGCCGGGTTTTGCTGAGCGATGCTATTTCCGATGCAACAATGTTATTGTCTGCGGACGCATTGTAACACAACGACAGAAGAAAAAGATACGCGAGACATTGCATTTTCTCTAATATGAATGAGCCGGTCTCTTTATGTTCGCAGATAATTTTGTTTCCCCGAAAAGAGAGAGAGAGAGTTACGTAGTTCCTCTTGACTAATTGACTTGAGGTGGACCGACTGCGTTACGAATACAAACATGGCCTGTTCCTGAAACAGGGGGCGGGGTTGATCGTGATTTCGGGGGGTTGCAGTTTGAGAATTCGGTTTTGTCCAACTCCGAGCTCAGGATGATTCGTTCTTGCGTGCCTGGTGTCGAAATGCTTTGGCGGTGGGTTCCTCCTGGTGGCAGTCCGATCTCACTGAACCATCCGTTTTTGGCTGCATGCGGATCGTGGCATCTCCCAGGATTCCTCCCCGCTATTCCCATTTACCGCCGCGATGTGGCGCACGCAGCGAAACAAGTGTAATTAATTAGTGCTGCCGCGCGCATAAATAAGGCGCCTCGCGCCAAAACGAACGCGCGGAGTCGGCATTCTTAACCTGTGCTGTCAGGTTGCTCCTGAGACGTCCTTCGAATGTCCCGAAACGCCTCGGTCTTACTGGGTGGATTATTTGTGCCTAGACGATTAAGATAGACATTTGTCTGGTTTCTGAACATTTAAAACAAATAAAACCGTGACCGATATTTAATTTTCGCCAATAACGCAGTTGTGTTAATTTAAATTATAATTATTTCTGAAAATTAAATCACGGGAAGTGCAGACCTTGTTGAAGGAAGTTCTCATGAGGCTTCCACAGTGGAGAGCCGAGAACACAAAATAATTTTTCTACTTTTCTTCACTTCTTGACTTGCGTTTTTTTCTTTCATTGTGATAACACTGCAAACATGTTTTCTTTCATTTTCATTTTTGAGTGATATAAAAAAATCGTATTCAGTTTTCAAGAATATATTTCAGTACAACAACAATTCTGTTCAGGATCTGTTGCAACCAGCCAGTAGCTGGCCCAACTGCAGAATTGCTGGTGAGCTTGCACGCAGTGATTGCCCACCTACAGGGGGAACCATACAGACATGTAGCCTACGCGGCGTAAACACATTAAATTGATAAATACAGTCTGTATCAGTTGTGCCCGGGACAGCACCGGGCGAAAAAAGACGAAGAGTGCGAAAAACTCTTCAAATAAAATAATAACATAACTATTATTTAATAAGAATAAACTAAAGCCACTGCATCTAACTGATTTTAAATAAACCGGTTTCACGCAACGCTACTTGCGATCATCAGCTGTCTTTTGGGCTAATAACAGTGGTTTTTTATTGTAGGTTTATCCTTAGTCCTGCAATTCCCCACCATTTTAGTTACTACTACCATCGATTCCTATACAAATTATTAAATAATAATTATTCTGTTATTTTATTTGAAGAGTTTATCGCCGAATCTGTTCGTCTCTTTTCGTCCGGCGCTGTCCCGGACACAACTTGATATTATATATATTCAAGACGTCCTAATCTCATTATTTTTTTAAACCTTAAATTGAGTAGATATTTGCCTCTAGCAAACAGACCTCGTACTCAGTTGATTTTACTCAAAAGCCATCTTTAAGAGGGCTGAACCAAACACTAACGCTGACGCCACCAGACGCGCATGACAATCGGATTCCGCATGATTTTGGTTAGCCCCTCTCCCACTGCTGCCTTGTCTTGCCTTGCGTCGGGGTTCGCGGTGTCAGCTGCGAAAAGAGAAGATTGAGTTTGACTATCATTAAGTCAGTGGTTTGGGGGTGGAGAAGGGTATGGGGGATGTGGGATGGGAAAGAGGTGGAAGATGTCGCAAGGCGCGGCTGAGAGCTTCCAGAATGGGCATTGCGGGCCGCGTGTATGCGTAGAATAGGGAATGACGCGAGTTTGTTGTTATTAACCTTTTTCCGTAAATTACATTTTTATGTCTCTCGCATATATAGATAATGGCGCGTACGTGCAGGTGTATAGAAGCGCATTGTTCCTAAATTGATTGGTCGGTGCGCGAAACAGAATTTCGTGACATGAGTTTGTGTGTGGTTGCGCCAGAGGTGGGCGGAATTAGTAATGCACTACTCGTTCATAAATCATTGACGCACACCAGTCATTCCAGTCGCCCTGTCCTAACGCGATTTTCTGCGTCTGAAGGTGCACCTTAGAATACGATTATCGTGGAATTTGCATTGCGCGTTGTTTGTTTTTTGTGGACGTCGCTGAATTTATCAATTCCTTTTGTTGGAAAAAATCTTATTATTTTTTGGTCCTCTTTAATTCGATCGTCGGGTAATTGAGATGATGCAGGTCCAACTTCTTCACTCGTGAAAACTACGAGCTGAATCGAAAATAGCTACCCGGCGTCTTTCGCGATTCGTCTGTAGATGCGAAGAAAGTTGTCCGTGTAATTGATGGGAAGGCGCGTAGGTCAACCGAGAGCAAGGTGAATGCAAATTCCGGTGCCGGTGTGCATGCTCGCCCATTTGTGGCGGAGTGGCCAGATTAACAATCATCTATCATCTGTATACATTTTCTTCCAGGACGCTTAGGACGTGAGGAGGCGGCCGAGAGGGAGAGGGGGAGGCGCGCGCGTGCCTGCGTATACACACTTAATAACGTGGTAACCTTTTCGACAAGATGGCGGCGTGGCTGTGACCTTTTAGGCGAGCAGCGACGCCCTTCGATGATTGTGTTCCGTGACATGACATTTCCAACGACGCCGCTCTGGTGGAACGTCGGTGTTTGATTGCTATTTTGTGTTGGAGGGTGGGCTTGCCGAGCGCGGGACTCCGAAGGTTGCGTCCTGAAATACTGATTGGTAAAGTGACTTCGCGAACCCATCGAATTGACGGGGTCTAATCTAATCGGGAGGAAAATGGTTTAACAATTTTGACGATCGTTTCATCCGTTTAACATTCAGTTTGTTCAGACAAAAATAAAATGTAACTGAAACGATGACATCGCCGCCCATGTTGTTTCAAGGTTTAGGGTGTAGTGTGCTATTCTTTATCGGGACTGGAATCGAGGCGTAAACAACATCTATTTTTTTGTGACTCAGTCATTTTTAAATGACTAGTGCTAATCTGCGTGTCCTAATGGTCAGGTTTATGTTTTAAAAGTGTTTGTCTCCTCGCTTAGTTTTTGGTCGCATGCGATTGTTCTCCAGATAATGTGTTCTGTTTCCGATTGTGCGACCCTCTATTGTTCTCAGGTGTGCGTCGGGGGCGCGTTCGTGTTTTTTGCATTGTTGTCTCGGTATCGACTTTTTTCGATGACACCCATTTCAATTAAGACACTGAAACAAATGTATTTTTCAGTCTAGCCCAGAGGCGTGCGCCGCCAGCCCCCCCATAAACCATTCGCCAACACCTCCCGTGATTTACGTCCGTCTCTCGACGTTTATGGTGGATAAACATGCTCCGTATCCATGCGCGAAATAATGATAGTCCTGTGACCACCATCGGGGACATGGAGCCTTTGATAGTTTTCTGGGTTACCCCCCTTTTTTGTGAGAAAATGAGGTAACCTCATTTGAGGTTCCGGGAACTATTATTTGACCGTATCTGACTGTCTTGGAATTCAAAAAGGGCCGCCGCAAATGGAATTCTGTCAGCTTGCGTCAGTCACGACGCCGTGACGTCACCCGAGTGGCAAAGGAACTCTTCCCAATCCATCTAAAATTTGGCAGCATATTTTCTTTGTATAAAAAAGGAGATTGTTTGAAGAGTGCCTCACAATAAAAAGAGACGATATTTGTTAAATAATAGTATACCTTTATTTCCTGTGTTCAGCCTTGAGGATTCCAATTCATTTTATAAAAATGGAGGTTGGTCTCATGAAGGAGGCTAAACGTGTGTAAAGGGGGCGGAGTAGTGAAAGCGAGCTGACATCAGCAAGGCCGCCTACGCTAGCAACTATATCATCACGATAGCAACAATACTGTATTTCTGCCTCGTCCCCAGTGCCCAAACATATATGGCTTTGTGGCCCCCGTGCGTATAGTCGCGGTGAAATTAAATTACTAATATGCAGATTGTGTTCGTGTAACTGTCGTGTAACGGGGGGTGCGCGCGGGGCCCTGTGATACCGGTGAAATACTGATCCCATACGCATTCACTCGTTGGCAATTTAGCCCTTCTACTCGCCCCCCTCTCCTCTTTCCTCATCCAGGACCTCCCTGCCTCCCCTAAAGCCCCACTTCCGACACTGGCAAACCCTCAGTGGGGCCCCTCCCGTCAACCACTCCCGTACCACAAATTATTTCTCGCCACCGAACAACATTTCGAAAACGAATCGCTCGTGACGTCACCATAATCATGACATCACCATTATGTCGCCACCCTGTTATTACCAGAGGCGGTCCACCTACTGGGTGTTAAAAATATTCAGCATTTTTAGCGCTGACAGATATTAAAAATAAATCGTTCGGTTATCCTCTCCGTGCCTGACAGTTGTTGGTGCCGTCTGGTGGCGCTTCAGTTTAATCGTTGCAGTAAAACAGTGCTCGGAGAACTGGTATTAATTAATTATATGAATATTGAAATTGAAATTGTTTCACCGTGAAGTGCTTCCAGCGGTTGGTTACCAGTGTTGAATTGGGAATTTTTCGGACTAATCGCAGCAATGTGACCAAATGACGAAACGTGCGTCAACTGGTGGTAGACGCCCATATTTTAAATGGAAATCGAAATTGAAGTATTGCGTTGTCCAATTCAGTCTACCTAGTCTATATGGATCACTATTGATGTCATTACGCGAGCTCGCGTAAAGGCGCTTCCGGAAACGAAAGGGAGAGTTAGGGGATGGCCCGGATGGGGGTGACGTTCACAGTATAGGGCGACGACCATCGATCGCAAAGATTCCACATATATTTATCTCGCCGATGTGAATGTGACCGCCACCGTTATTGCGTGTGTCAACGACTTGAATGAGATTGAGAGGAACCCTGGGGAGAAAGGTGGTGGGGGGTGGCCCGGATTCATTCGTAAGTAAAGGCGAAGAGCTTGTACGGGGATGCGCTAAATATACAGGTCAGACTGCGAGGACTGGGGTGATGCAGAATCTGTATTGTCACTTCACGTTGGTGTATACAGTATTCCGCGATAAGTCCAAAACAGCCACCCCCCGGCCACTCAGGAGCGGCAATTGAATGAAGGATGGCGCCATAACCATTAATGCGAGCATCCAATATAACTATTTATTGATGGGGATATTTCTTTCTTCATTCTCGTCTTCGTCTGTCGGCAAGGAAGTTGTCGTCTCGGTAATCACAATTTATTTCGGCTGTTCCTGTAATAGAAAAATCGCGAGTGTGTCTGTCCTAAATCCCGATTTTAACAATGGAGCGAGCGGAGTTATTGTTTTTCATTGATCGAGACCCAGCGCATTCGAAGCATTTGAAAACAAAAAATGGGTCTCTTTTTATTTTGTTGTGTTGTTATATTTTTATCATTGCATTGAGCTAACGGATTCCATTCTTGAAAAGTACCACGTTTATAAATTGTTGCGGTTGGTAGGGAAGGCGGTAAACTGTGCTCCTTCGGTCGAAATAGCATTTTTTGGCGTATTTACTCTTTCGGCGTACGTTTGTGCGCTTGTCGTTATTATTGCCCCTCCACATGCAAAAAGTAAACAATAGTTTTCGCTTTGTTTGCGCAATTTTGATTTGGCCCGTCGTAGCCGACGGCGAGATAATAACTCTGGAAGAATTCTGCCGGCGACATTGCTGGAGAAATAGAAAATGATAAGCGCCATTTTTTCTATCCTCTTGAGACCCATCGACCGACACGATTTCGTCAGCCTGATCAGATCGGTGACCCTCTGGTGACGCTTCAAAGAATCGGTTGGCTCGTTGCTGTTACAGTAGATCGATGATCGGAGTTCAATTGGGATTTGCGAACTAAATGCCACCAGCGGCGACAATTGTAACCTGAAACTAACCGAAATGGACGCGCCCAAGAGGTGCGATATCTGCATGCATTGTCAAATATGGATCAGTGCGCTCAGTTGGTTCAAAACATGCGGAATAAGTGAACGTTTCTCTCTGAGCGGCGCTCAGTGGTTGCGTGTATACAGTCTACCAATCTTGGGAGGATATAGCGAGTTAAAGTATCATTTCCTAGCCATTATTTGGCTTCGTAGTTTTTTTGTTATCTTTTCACGTAGAAATTGAATTATTACTAGTCGACCGGGTGACGAATGGTTATTGGTCGTGGGGACGACGACCTTTACGTAAAAGTCTTGTGTCCAATTTTGGAAACTCGTTGGAGAGAGAATGCAGTTACGGAGAGAGGAGAGAAACTCAATTTTTGCCTGTATCTTTCATGTTTGATTTCTCGCAGGCGTCTGTACATTTCTCCATTTCGATTTTTTTGACGTTTATCGATATATGCACTCTAACGGGTCATTTGCATAATACCAAAAACGTGTATGTTTATTTGGAATGCCGTTATGCGACACCGCGCCAAACCCCATTCTCTTTTGCCCAGGGATTTCGAAAACTGAAGTCCATGCAGGAACAAAAAATATTGCTTTCATTAATGTTGCTCTAAAAATGTCGTTACAAAAAAGAATGTATTGTTTGATCCGTGAAATTCTTCAAGGGATTTTGCTGTTTGAGAAAAAGGGTAAGAACAGTTGTGGGAAGGCGGGATTTTTAAAATCATTTTAATAGACCTACCGGAAAAAGTTAAGAGAAACTGACTTGTGGGGAAGAGTTTGCGAAAGATGACGTGGCGTGTGATTTGTTACCTTTCCAATGTTAAGAGTCGTCTCACTTCGGGTGACTGTCACCTGAAGTCAGAGAGGGGAGCAATGGCGGTGGCGATTCAAGATGGCAATGCAAATTGTTTGTTGTCTTAATTGAATTGTTGGTTCTCGAAATGGGTTGTGAAAGCACGGACATAAAATCGATTTGCCTATCGTGACTGGTATCTCATCCGCATTGCTGTGTCCGATTCCGAAAAGCACTTTGTCAAATGGAGTTTTTTTTCTTCTTTCTTTTGGCTAGCGCGTCATGTACGCGATGTGTTATTGCTGCTACGAAACGACGTTGTTTTTGTTGGTTCTTTTTGTTATTGCCGAAAAATGCTCGGAACAACCGGTGACACGTTCATTATTCGTGGAAAAAATCGTGGGACGTGTTCGGCGCTGACCTTTGGCCTACCAGGCACGCTCCGGTGGCTGGTCAAGATGCGTCACCGCAGAACTACCACCGTCAAAAATGACATTTCAAGCGAGTAGCGCGGCCCACGATTGTTTGTCGAGCTTCACCAACATCGTTTTATTGTTGCTATTCGGTCAAACTTTATATAACATTATTGTTAAAACGGGCACGCACGTAAATAAAATGACGAAGTTAAATATTTTTGGGAGAAATATTCTCCAGCTCGGCAGTGTTGACATGTGCAAATTTAGTGCTAATGTTTTCCAATTTCGTTCGTAGGGTAGATGCATTTTTGAAAAGTGTGACTGAGGACGTGCACCGGGGCTATTCAGGAAATGTTATT
>JAQGBY010002886.1:0-21138 GCA_034698785.1 Mycogona germanica | reverse complement strand
GATATATTTTGTGAATCCGAACTTCCGTTTCCGACGACGACATGTTTAGCATTTTTAGTACATGGGTTCGTACATATGCATCGTTTATTGTAGACCTTAGGATCCGACTTTTAATTGCTTTTCCGACAATCTATCTTATTTAATTGTACTACCATCGGCTCCATTATCGAACTTTTAACTGTAACTATGAATTTAGCACTTTCGCGTCACCCTGTAGGAGATTACTGCAATCGCTACGTAAAGCTACCCCTTATTTAGCTTCGTGTCAGGCACCGGCGCTATCCAATTTAGCATCAGTTAGGGTGACTAGCACATTCTTTTTCGCAGTTTCACCAGTTTGATGTGCCACGGCTTTCCTTCCATTTCGAATGAAATCGTGCGTTGGAATTTCTCTCGCTCGATAAATTCCGGTGGTCTAGGTCAGGAATCGAACACGCAATCACGAGTGTAGTAATTCGATGTGACCACGTGTGATCAGCTCGTTGGTGTATTTCTTTTCCGTCATTTACGTTGATCAACCAAAACGTTGTGTATTTATTAAATTAATTAAAAATTATTAATATTTTAGTATTACTTTATTACATTGAAGAAGTCATTTGATTCAACAATTGAGCATTATTTGGAAATGTTCAAAGCGTATATAATATAGTATTTAATGCGTTTTTAAAAATATTATATACTGCATTAAAACATATCTCATATTACAACGGAAATATTTTATTTTATATACATTTTAATTAAGCATTTTAGTTAACGAAATATCAGTCGATTGTATTTTCGATAAAATAAGTTTGCGTAACAATTTAAATACTCATACTTTTCAATCAACGCGTTATCAATCAAACAAATTAGCTCTTCGTGTTGGTCATATCTCAGTAACCACAAGCACATGCGAATATAAAATCCAAGACCCCGAACGAAGGATACAGTACCCGATACCAATAAAGGTCAAATCCCATTTTCCGAGAAGGAAAGGTAACTTGATGCCGGAGGCGTTACCACCTCTTCCAAGAAATTACTCAACATAATGAGTCTGGCAAAGAAAGACGTCTCCCGCGAAGCAATTATTATTATTGCACTCTCGATTTTTTTTTATTCGCGCCTGAGGGCAGATTAAGAGAACTTTTCGAGTGCTGTTTATGTCAGAGGTGTACGTGGAGGCGCGGCGCAATGTTGCCTGGGCATATATTGGTACAAACACAATGCGACCCGTCAAAAATGGCACCCCCGAACCGTTTCTACGTAATTAATATTCTTGGATCTCGGTGAGTGTTCGCGGGGATCTCCGCACAACAATAACATTTAAATGTACATTAATTATAAAGGATGAGCGTACGACTACGAGACAACAGAGAGATCGCAGTCTTTGAATGACATTCGCCCTGAGTTGCCATTGGGTTCGCAGTTAACAAAGTCAATATGCTTCAATTTTAGGGAATCCTAAATTGTGAATAAAATTCTGTCAACTTTTCGGTATGAAATCCACACTATAAAAAATATTTCATTTAGAAATTCTGAATCTAAAATCGGATAAAGTTTTCCGAAACCTTCATAGCGATGGCAATTTGCTTGTAAATAACTTTTATTTTTTATTTAATAATTTACCACCGAATTAAACGACGAAAATGTTGCTCTTATTACTGAATACAAAGTTTTGGTTAGCATTAAATAAACTTTATAAACGGGTTAAACTTGTGCCATTTTTCTCAAGCTTTAAAACATGTACAGGTATAATTGTCACTGTTCATGATTTTGAACGCGAATGCCGGGCCTAGGCAAAGGCTAGTTAGCGAGAGAGCCATGCCTAGTCGAAATGAGATACGATGATCAAGAGATGGATGAGCTCCTACGTGAGATCGCGTTTGGCGGGATACCGGGTCACCGAATTGTTTGCGGCAATCCACACGAATCGCATCTAGAAAGTGACTATCGTGCGATCCGGAAACGGGTCAGTCCGACACCCACCACCTGGCCGCCGCCGCCGCCACCACCCGCATAACGATGCAAACGGGTGGAATCTGCGGCTTGTATCCATTTTGCAGATGCTCGCCTCCGAGCCTCGTCCCCCCCTCACTTTGTATGTCGCTAATTCAATAATAGCTGTTTCTCATTAGAAATGGCTTGATATTTCCGTGATTGACAATGGCACGGCGAGGCTGTTACATGTGACTGCTAAATACGGTTACTGTCAAATGGGTCTCACTTCATTAGTGGGATTGCCCCCTCCCCCCTCCTCTTCCTGAACGGCCTAGGTTTAATTTAGACACGAGAAGATGTGGAGCCGATTTGCATCAGTTTAACGCTACTTTAAGGGCAACTTATTTTTTGGTGGGGAGGAGGAGTTGGTGATATTATTTAGAAGTCAAAGTACTGAAATGTCTTAAAGCTGTTTCCCATGTGATAGGCGTTGGTAAAAGGTATTCCGAATTTTGCGATGGTTTGGGGGGAGTGAGAGGTTGTTTTACTCCGAAGCCCCTAGCCTAAGCCCTAACCGGATAGTTCGTCAATTTATGTGCAGGTGGCGCTACTAGTTCTGATTCAGTATGCTGGGTTCTGATGAGAGATCCTAGGTTGTCGTCATCGATGATATTGTATTAACCAATTTCTTAGTTTGAAATGGATATTTAGTTATCAAAAAGATTATTTTCTTCAGTTTGTTCGCTCGTCTACGTAAATACAGGATATAAAAAATAATCACGACAAATAAAAAATCACGAATGGGGGAAAAGTTCTGAGTCATTAGAAAAGCTTAAGCACACACGGCAAATGAAAAACTTAATTGCGTTTCATATCGCCTTCGCGGAATACGTTTACGCATCACCACTCCTAAGGGGGCTAAAAAAACAGAGGGTTTGGCGATGGCTTACAATACTTCATTGCTAGGGGGAAATGCAGCCTCATTCATGGATGAGAATTCCCCACTGTTCTAGTTCTTAATAAAAGCTTCAGTCGAAGATGTTGCCCGGAACATTTTGTTTTGGTGGCATATTGTTTAGGGGGTGCCCACTATATACTGTAAAAAATGTGCAAATGCATTTTGAAAACTGAATATATATAATTGACTGGATCGTTCTTAATAAACATATTTTATAATCTTTTATGGCGGCCCCGCCAACTATCAACGTTGCCCATACCCGTTTCAGGTTCTGATCAGACGTCCGACCAAAAAAAGTGAAAAGCGGCCCGACTGAGTTGCACAAAGCATGGATGCACCACAAATTAGGGCGTCTTAACCTTTGTTAACGTCTTTAAAGTCGTTCTCAGCGACTGACATGACATTTTATTAATTTGTTCTGTGAGTTGAGAATGTGCATTGTACTTTGAACTGAAACTTATTTGCTGTCAGCTTCCTTCATAGTCTGTGCTGAAATTATTTCTCAATATTTGTAGTCGTCATTGAAAAAAGGTTTTATGCCAGATTTCATTTATTCTAACACATTTTGAGAAAAGGAATACATCGTTATTTTCCAGATTGTTTTAGATAGGAGTCTGCGAAATTGAAAATAGTCGATATTATTAAAAAATGATTTGATACATGTCGTTGATATTGTCTTGAGATTTAGATTGCCAATTTTGAAGTCGCGTTTATTTGCAGTGTAGTGACGCCTCAGTTGGAGTAGCTAGCGTTGCTGGTATGCCTCTAGAGAGCAACGCGGGGGCCTCTGGTTGGATCGCATCCGAACAAGTTTAATGGCGCTCTCTTGCTCTATTTAATTGCAGAGTCGTGTCTCTCGCATCCACATACCCTACATTTAACGCGGCCCCACTTAGCCATTTGCTCCAAGTTTTTTCTTCTCTTTTTGCGTTCGTTCTGGAGGAGAAAGGGCGCTCGCTACATCTCGCCCATTCGTCTCTCCATTCACTCTCCTGGGACCCCGGGCAAACCCCACACCGAGCGCCCCCGCAGAAACCAAAGCAACCCCATTCCGTCACACGAAGTCGCCAATCTGGTGCGTCGGAGCTCCATTTTATTTTTGGAGGATGTTATCCTGATGTCATTGGATTGGATGAGCGTCCCCACTTGCAGAGAAATTGAGATCCTTGATTGCCTTATTAGTAAGTTGTCCACAAATGGAGAAGTTCAGCAACATTTTTGTGCATGTAAGCTGAACATTATTGATTTAGGTGATTTCTTTTTAGATTGGTGTTCAAGATGGATTAGATAATTTGGGCGTCATTCTTGATATATTTAATCTGATAAAATGCAGTAAGAGCTGAAAAAGACTTCTGTAGTTTCATCAGGGACTCAGGAGGGTTGGGCCTCTCTGGGAATTTGTACCTCCACACAGGCTATTGATACGTTTCGAGTGTGGCGTTGATGTCTTCTATACTGGCCAAGCAGCCCCTTCTCCAGTAGAATCACTCTGAAGATGGTCGTAACAGTGGTGGAAAAGTAGAGAGAGATAAGGGGGGAGAGTGGGGTGACTGGTGTCTATCCAGAGGTTCCGAGCGAGAAAGTTTCATGATGAGTCCGAAGCCAAAACCGGTTACGTACCTATCGACTTAACCCCTCTGATCTAAGGCTCCCCCCCAAAAAAAACGAATGCCAACTAGTAATTATAAATGTCGTCAACGCGACTAATTGGCGAGTGCGACTGTATGCAAATTCGACGCGACGTGGTCCATATATAATTTCTTAGCTCTCTGAAGAAATTATATTGTCACCGCAAGCGAGCTTTTCACTCATCCATTCTGGATGGAGACACAAGAGAGAGAGAAAAAATTACCCGTTTCTTTAAGCGTGTAGATATAACCTATAGTTAATTCAGAATTATTTTGAATAATACCCTCGCCGGCCACATCTATGGCCTCGCTTATTTTTAATTAGTACGAAAAGTTGCGCGTTTGGAATCGTAATTATTTGTGTGACGCAGTGAAACTAGAGGGTGCCCGTATCTTGCAAGAAAAGATCTTTGCTGACTAAGTAATAATAATTAATATTTTTCCGGTCATTAGCCAGGAACCAGTTGCACCAAGTGCGTCAACTGGGTACAGAACTTGTACTTAAAAATGAAACTCTGGGAAATTTGGTCGCATTGACAGCGCCATCATCGAATGACAGTGAAGCGAATTAAAAGTAAAAAAATAATTAAACGTTGAGCTTAATAAATTTTCTGAAACTTTTTTTTTCAAATTTATTTTATTAGCAAGAAAGATATAAAATAGAGACGATCAAAACTCCAGAAATTGTTGCATAATTATATTTTTGAATCCCCCAGATTTAGTTGTCCAATAAATGAATGTGGCGAATTTTGGTCACTTTTGCATAAATAATTTTAGATAACTTTATGACCACCAAGCGGAGGAACGTTGAAAAATTTTATTAAGCAAAGCTCATGGGCGAGATTCTTTTATTCGAGGTCGAAACTGAAATCCACGCCGTCAACTCGAACCCAATTTACGATTACAACCCGAGATCGGGTGGAAGGAAAAGTCTCGCGCTAGTCAACATTTCCTGGAAGTTTCCACAAAACCGAAACGCACTAAAACTTTATTCTCGTGTAACCCTATATACGCGTTGACTGCCCAACCCCCAATATACCCCCAAACCCTCAATCTTCATTGGAAAATGTGAAATGGCTGACTCGCGAGGTTCGACTAGTTATCAGCATTCGAAGGGGTTAATATAGAGGAGGGGGACCACTCTATGCTCATGCGCCAGGAGACGTGAAGGCGTCACCTTGCAAACTCGACACGGAGAGGTCAACCGTGGACGTCGAGGGGACGCCGGTTGTCATGGCAACCAACTGCGTGCGCTGTGGATAAACAAGCCGTAGGGGGCGCGCGCGCAGCACGGTCGTCGAATGTGAATGTCAGTCGAGAAGGTTGTACTACGAATTAAATGCGTTTTACGCACAAACGATGTTTCAGCTATTTCTAATTAAAACTTGAAACCTTTTATTCTGCTAACTAAAAAGTCTGATGACATAGAAATTTTCTAGAGTTGATTTCGTGTTTGAAATTTTATTTCAAAATCTTTTGTTTCTTGAATGACAAAATTATTTTATAGTTTTGCACTATCGATGTACACCTACGCACATATTCGCAATTCCGTGTAAGATGACGATGATGTGTGAATTGAATGACGATTCTGTTAAGTCCCATCACACTCGTGGTCATTTTAGGGTTTGTTCCATGGAAATAATGTTGTTGAGCACATGGGAGGAAAGATTGCAAATGACCACGCTGGAGAATTATAACTGACGCATCAATACAAAATAACATTTCCATGGAGCAAAATGTGGAATGGTCTACTTAGGGGTTTACACTGGGGATACTGTCTCCACACTCCATGGAACCATCATCACGAAACAGCGTTGTTGTCCACGACAAATTAGAGATCGGTCAGTCAGAGATTGACGTTCAGTCAAAAGTCTCCATTTGCGGTTGAATGAATCGGCGCCATGAAAATTAATTCTATTTCTCATGAAGCCAGCTTCTAACAACTACATTCTTTGGTTTACATACGAACGATTCCATGGAGCAATGATTTTGAAAGGTTCCGTTCCGTATGAAGGGGGATCGATCGTGTAAAAACTCACTTTAGAAAAATTCGAACACGTCTGTAGAAAAGATGACGAACTGTGGCGTGAGTGGTGGAATGGAGGGGGCGTGGAAATAGGAAAGAGAGGGAAGAAAGAATAAAAAACAAACGCACGTAGCTGTTTACTTTTGATTAGGATCAAAAAGGGTATGTGCACAGCTCCCGGATTATGGATGAAGGCTGTGTGTCACAGCGATTTGACGACAGACCAACCACAAAACAACACGGGTTGCTCAATTGGATGTTCTCGTTATTAGTAATGTTGTTTTTCGTTTCCGGTTGTCGCCGTGGGTGGCGCCAATTTTGTACTCGTCGGGTAGAAACATACGGCAATCAAACATCAGTGGGATTGAAATTTTGTTCGCTGTCGTGACAAAAATAAAATAAAAATGAAATTTAAATAAGGTAGTAAAAAAATGTTTAAAATTGACACTCATGTTTCGGGCAAAGGTGGACGACGACAACGCCATCTAGTGATAAACACTAAATGACTATAGTCGTGGTTCGCATTCACAGGAGTTGTTTGTTGTTTGTTACCGTGTTGTTTCAAGATGGGCTGTCGTCGAGTATGTCTGTCGAGCGCTCGGTATAGGCATTTTGCCGAACAAACACGCGTCAGCCCGAATACAAGAATGGAATTCTCTACATTGTTTGTGAAAACAAAGTTGGGGTGGAAGAAATTGCTTCGTCGGTGAATTTCGTGTTCTTGTAGTGTGGAATCTGGCAGACGCTGAGGGAATAGGAGGCCAAAAGGTATTCGGCCATGGATTTGGTGGAAGCGGGATTTGTAATGTGGTTTCGGGGTGGGGGAGGGGGTTATGGGGGAGAGGAAAGGATGACCAAAATTCCCACTAGTCTCGCGTTTAAAATAATATAAAAATGCAGCCAAATTTTTTCCCAAGTGCGCAGCTCCCCCAGTTGATTTTTCAACTTCCCACCCCCTCACAACTTCAATTTGTAACATAATTGAACTAAACTCGTAGATTAATGTAGTTTAGTGATGTTAGTTTTGATGTAGTTTCTTCTTACAGTCGTTAGAGTGAGATTTGTAGTGCGATGGTCTAGGGTTCGATTCCTGGCGCGAGCTCGCGTTTATTTGATCCCTGCGTTCCTCATAAAATTTGTCTGAATTGAACAGCTAAATTTATAAAAAATATATAAATTTGAATTCTGTATTACTGAGTCTAGCGTTGTGTCAAAATGTTCATATATTCAAATATATTATTTTGTATTGATATTAATTATTGGTCGAACGTTTTAAATGACGATCATTAAACCACTATAAAGGTCACTTGTATATAGTGAAAAACATTAGAAAATTCACATTCATTTCAACAAACAAATGATTTCTGCTGGTAGGTTTGTTACTTTCGATATTTACATTTCGAGCGTTCACTGTACAAGTTTAAATTTGTCATAGAATAAGCCATTATGTATAACTCCAATGAAGAATATCCTCCCCATTTGTGCACTTCAGCTCGTTCCAAAATAGCCTTAGCACATAAACGATATGCACAATTTCATATGATTTTTTTCCGGAATACTTCGCCAAAATATGTTTTCGTAAAACAAACGCTACACGGCTATTTGTCCTGAAGTAGGTAGGCTGGCCACGTCGTTACTTGAAGAGACGAGGTCTTTTTCGATGCCAGTCTATGACAGGAGAAGAAAAGAAAGGCATTCCTTCGTCGTTGCATGCCGGATGAACAGCGACCAAAACATCGCGAAAGAAACTTCGCTGCGCCATTGTTGAATGTATTCACTCATTAGCATATACACGTAGTCGCCCGATAAGAATAGAAAAAACGCAAGCGCTTCTAATGCGTCGCTAATCGGCGTTGGTTCCACTGGGCTCAATTTTGCCCCACAAATTATGAATTCCAAAAATGATTAATATTGTTCATGCCGGCGCGGTGCCATTTAAGATTACGACGCTCGCCTCCTCCAACTTCTGCTCCAGCGTGGCTTCATTCCGCCAACTGTGTGCATTATTACAGAATGGAAAATTTCCAGCGTCGAATAATTGGGTTGAGGCGGCTGCTCGCATAATAGCTTTGGGGGGCAATTTCGGGCAACTTTAGGCATCACTTGTTCGTTCTTCGTTTCTCACGGAATCGCCCGTGCGCACGTGTTGAATCCACTCTCTGCGTCACACTTATTGTTGCCCTCTGGCGACATTCGAGAGAATCAGTTGGTTCGAATTGCAATTACGGACGCTCCTGGTTCGGTGATCAAATATGATTTCAGCTATCATCCATTGTGTGTTGTCAAACGGCGAATGGGGATTGTGAGGAATACGCACCTCTCTAGCAGCGACATTTTGTAACCTATCGCAGCCTGCCAACTGACAAGATGACTGCCGTATTCTGATTATTTTTGTTAATAATATGAATATAGATCTAAACAATGAACGTCAGCCCGTAAAACGTTATTTAAAGTTGATCCAAAAACTATCAAGTTCAATTTATCATGGCTGCTGTAAATCGACAGGAATTAATTCAAAGCGCTTGAACAATACGTATCTCTAATAAGTGACAAGATGTGCCCGGGACAGCGCCGGACGAAGAAAATGATTTAAAAATAATTACCAAAAATATTTACCAAGGTAGACAGTACCGGTTTCAGTTGCAGTTGTTTTCATTTTAGTTTATTCGTAAGAATGAAATAATAGTTATGCTATTATATTTGAAGAGTTTGTTGAGTTCGTCTTTTTTCGTCCGGCGCTGTCCCGGGCACAACTTGCTATTTATTTTTTGTATTCAAGACGTCCAATTCTCATTATTTTTGAATACGTATCTTCGTCGCTAAAGCGGCGAAGAAGAACATTTTAAATATATTGTAATATTCGCGCTTGGCATTATCGCTAGATGTTATATTTTGGCCATGGACGAATGACTTTCCCATTTGTTGCCGCTTGAGGCACTCCACCACCCACAATATTTCGTTAGTAGTGCACAAGCGAGCAGCCAAAAGTCCAATAAACGAAAAGAAAAAGTTGACTCGGTTGAGAAAACCCCACCCTTTTAAGGCGGCAAAATTCAATCGAAACAGTTTTTATGTGTTCGTAGAAAAACTGTAAGCATCAAGAAATAACCGAAAAATATACATGAAATTGTGTGTGTGCAATAAGTGTCGGGAGTCTTATTTGTCAATACCGAAGTGAACCGATATTTTCTTCGAGCTCCTAGGTCTTCTTTGGTCAGTTCATTTAATGTATGCTCGTCGTATATTGGTGTTTGAACGAGGGGAAACACAAATGTGACTTCCAGTTGAAGTGACCGTTATGCATCAGGAGAGCGATAGTGGTAGGGCTAGTTTCATATCAGGTGTAGCGTATAGAGGGGGGAAGGACGCTATGGGGATCAAGGTGGTGATGGTCGAGATCTGAGAAGGGGAAGAGGAGGGATGGTGCAGTATCGAAGGAGAGAAGATCTTGCAGAAGGAAAAATGCGAGATGATGAAGGTGCAGCGAATGGGGGGGGGGGAAGAATAATGCGTCTGGGGGAAGTGACGAAGACCAACCAGCAAGGGGTGAGCCATAAACCGAGTAAGGATCTTGGCGAGGAACCGTTATTGGCTAATGGTGCATTACAGAGTGTTCTTCGGTGCCAGTAACTTGTACCTGGCAAATAATTTCCGAAGAACAACAGTTAGTAGAATTGAAACCATGCATTAAGGATTTTGAACGTTGTTTGAATTCCAAGCTATTAGATGAAATTTCAATTTTTGTTTGGCGTCACCAACATAAATTGGCACATAAAAATAATAAAACTCTGCACACATACACACTTTTTAAATATGCATACCTAAAACAATATCCCAAAATGCAATTATTACTCTTTGTATAATCTTAATCAAAAAAGGCAAGTGACATTTTTGGTATTTCTTTTTACAAGGTTGTTTCATTGTTTGTAATCAATTTTAATCAGATTTAAATGGAGCTCTACAGTAAATTCCTAAGAATAATTTCTTTCGAAGCCGTAGAGACATATGAACAAGTGTCTTGTTGATCCGAGTCACTCAGACAAAAACATTTGTACTTTCGGCGACGTTAGCGTTGCTACAAGAATCGGCCACTTCGTGCTCAATCTATGAGAAAGGTTCGGACACAATTTGTTTCTCCTGGACTCTTCCTATTTACGGGCACGCATTTAAGATTAGGTCTCAGGCGGGGGTGTCCAGGTTTAGAGCGAAGAGTGAGAGAGAGAGATGCCAGGGAAAGAGAAGAAAAGGCCGGTTAGCTGCAGGGGATAGAATGACATCAAATCCCTGGTGTGCGCCGGGGAAAGAGAGAGAGAGAGACGAGAACTCGGCGCGTAGGCTTATCGGAGCGCGCACTGAGAGTAGTACTCTTGGTCGTACCCCCCCAACCCCACCCCCTTTCGCCTACTTTCCCGTCTACCACCCCTCACCCACTCCACCTCCCTGCTCTCGTCTGGTTATCAGCGCCGACGGCGATGCATGAAGACCCATCCCCCCACCCCACCTCGAACGTCCGACCCACCCACGTTAGGCCGGCTGCCCGACGCGCGTGCTACCTGCCGGCGACTGGCGCCATCTTTCGGACCTTCTTTAAAAAAATCAATTCAGAATTACTTGTTAAGTTTTGTGGTTTTGATGTAGAATTTGGGGTCTTTGGGATCTCACTTCCGGAACTTTGATTCTTAACGATGGAGACCCCCGCTAACATTTGGTCATGCTGACGTTTCTATGGGTATCGACCCAGTATTCACTTCCCCCGACAATTATCCAACATCATTAGAAAATGTTTGCTCACAGTGTAACTAGGGTTTTATTAAATCATACGCCTGTCCTCAATCAATTGACGTTAATTAGGCAAATATTGAATACTTCGAAATACGAAATAATGAATTTTTTGACGCAACTTTTCATTCAAACCTCACGAAGTTAGAAAAGTGTCACGTCTTTGTATTATATTTTATTTTGGCCATATTTTTATAATAAAATTAGTTCTTAAGAAGGCTCTCCACCTTTGTCGACATCAAGCATGCCTCCCCCGTACCGTTTAAACAGGTGACAAAGTATTGATTCCAGAATCAGTAATATTGGTATGCCCTTGATGTCAACCACTGGTGGCGCTTTCTAGTCACCAAAGAGAACGAGAGAGCAAATCAGCTGAGAGTATCGATATTCTAATTGCGATAATTGTTCCTCGATAAATGTATGCCTATGTTCATTATTCATACTTAAATTTTAAAAATGTAAAAATCCAAATCCAAATTTATACCTGAACCTCAAGTTCAGGTATAAATTCAATCTACAATGCGATATTAAAACAATTGTTTGTGTTTTCAAATGAAGGTCCAGGAGGAACATCCGTTTAGAAGACCTAGGTTAAAGTAAGTCAGGCTCTAATCCAACGATTACGGAGTAGTCAGTCTTTAACATCACATAGAGTGGTTACAAACAACACTTATTATGGAACAACGCTGCTTGTGCCCAAATTATGAATGGCTATTGTGAAGGCGCATATCGCGCGTTTCCTTACGTTAGCATTTATTCATTAAATTTATTATTAGCTCTCGAGAATATGTAAAAGTAAAAGGCGAACGTGAACGCCGCGCATTTCTTCAATTAACTTTCGCGAATCATTCAAGATTAGAAGCAAAATTAGGATCATCGTGTGCGCGAGTTTGGTGCGCATCCACCAATGTGATGAATAACTGATGAGGCCATGAATCTTGTCATTATACGGTTGCTCCGTTGCGAACCGCCATTATTCCGGGAGCCATTACGTCAGAGCCAGCAGCGCCCAAAAACAAAAATTCTCCATCACGCTAATCTGCACCGCCAGGCGGCGTTAGCCAGACCCACGTATTGTACCAACCGGAGGAGGATCTGCTCGAGATGGTTGTGGTTATCGTAGACTGAAATCTGACATCACGGCTCTGCTCTGAACAGGGGGCGCGCGAATAGAGGCCATTGGCGAAAAAATGGCCTCATCCAAGTTCCTTTATATCTGTCTGGTTGTCTCGCCAATCAGAAAGCAGAGAATTAATTTTGTTGTTGCCTGACTCCCACTTGTAATTGCAGCTGCGTCCAGTTTAGCTGATGTTTTCAGTCACAAAATATAGACATTTTCGTGCGTACAGATTGACAGACATGACAAATACTCTAATGGAGTTTCTATTAAATATGCAGAAGCAAATTGAATTGAATTATTAATTCCTCTCCACCTTACTAATTAATTAATTACAAATTAATAATTACAAGGCTGAATTCCAATTATAGTCAACTTCAGGACTGATAAGAAACGAAATTATCAATTGTCAACATGCATCAAAGAATTATGTTTGATCGCAGCGCCTTACTGTGTTTAGATCTTGCGATTAGATTTAGCCATACAGAACAGTTATATTCAAGAGCATCAACAACATTTTTCTGATCTTGGAGCGCACAAAATTTGGCATATGTTGCGGCTAAATTTTTGTTTTTCTAAGCGCAAAATTGCAGAGGGTTTGAGGTAGCCTCCCCGAGACCCCGTGTCCACCTATGTCTACATGCTTCTGGGGTCCTCGCAAACAAAGCATTAGCTCGACGACTTTCTCGTCACGCAATGCTGCGGGCGCAAGCCGCAATTTAGGTGACCTCAGCGTCCATCCGCTGATTGCTTGGCTCTTTTTAAGAACTGACAACTTTGTCGAACAGCGTTTATTTTCCTGTTCGACCAATGTTACATTTTTGGGAACATCAATAACTGAGAAAAATTGTTGGGGGTCTCGGGAGTGCAGTACTTTGATCGGCCATATTTGACTTTTCGTTATCCATGGCTCGGCTTTCTCTGATTCTCCCCCTTACCACCACCGCTCGTTCTATTTGTTCTGGCTCGCCACACGGACAGACACACGCAGCGCTCCCTACCGTCAAACAAAGCGAGCGCAATTACCGAGCCGACCAATTTTCCACGGTCGCTCCCGGCTAATTGTAAAGCCGGGTCGGGCTTTTGCCCCGGTTCGTTATTACACCTGGTGCCGTAAGCTGTTCCCTTTTCCAGACTCCTTTTTCCCTGCATCCTCCTGTGACGTCAGCCTAAATCGGAACATTTTTTTCATTTCGATTGTGTAAAACAATTTTGCATCTGTTGCAACTCTGTCCAACTGGATTTTGGCAACCGGTTTTGGAGTTTTGTCTTGAAATTTAATACACCATTTATGAGCACGCCATGATACGCCAGATAAATCTCGGAGGACCAACGTGCAAGAGACATTTTTATTAATTTCTCATTTATTTGCTGTGTAGAAAATTAACATCAATTTGAAATTTAGTATAATATTGAACTAGAAGGCCCCATCTTTGAATATTTGCTCCTGATGTCCTGACCGGTTTTGGACGCTTGGTCTCACGAAGCCCATAATGCGTTTCCTCCCATGTTCCATCGCCCCCATTTTTAATTTACCCCACCCCTTACCAAACACTAGGCAGTCCATTCTTCTTGCCACACACCCACAAATATCCCCCTCCACTGTACAACGCCATCCGCCTCCATTAATTTTGCCGCGCGTCACTAGCGCCACCTACATTAATTTCTCCTCACCAGACTAACGGAAGTCAACGCAATTTCGGTTAGCTCCGCAAAAACTCCTAGCAAAAACAACAAAATCTTGTGATTGCTCGTGTGGCAGTCTGCGCTTTACCAATAGGTGGCGTACATTTGGTTTCCTGACAGATGACGGCAGTTTGCAACTGACGCTGATAGAGGCGCTTCCTCAAAATTCAAATTCATGGTTATGAGCGCTTTCTACACTTATTATTATCATTATTAGTAAAATAAATTGCCACTATTTCTCCGATCGTCTTCTACAGAAATTGCAATGAACCAACTGATTGAATCGCCACCAGAGGGCAATAACTGGTGGCGTAACTGGTAGCAAAGAGGCCATATGCTTAGCTCACGATCATATTTGGTTGACGCGGCTGGTCTTTCTGATAATGGGTTTTGTCTGTTCTTCGGTTGAAATTAATAAATTCTCGTGTCAACCGAACAGTTGCAATGGCGTGGCGGCCTACTTCTTTTATCGGTTGTTATTTTTATTTGTATTTTTTTCTCGTTCCATTTTGATATCTTGCCCGGATCGAGTCAAAGTGGTTGAAACCATCTGGAAAATGACCCTCCTCCCCTCCCACCATCAATATAAATGAGAGACGAAAAAATGGCACATCAAACCAAAGACAAACAAAGCATCAATACAAGACAAATAGCCACGAATCCATTACCGTATTTTTTATAGTCGAGTCGGCCTTGCAATTTCCATCCTTAGTTTATGTGTTTGTTTGTTTTTCATCTTGGAATCGTTGTCCGTTTCAAGCTTTTTCGGACACCCACACAATTGTCAATTTCGCTAATGTTTTCGCTGTCGCGCGTCGAAGGTGGCACAAAGGCTGTCACTGCGCCGCCATCAGCATAAGTCATTTTCGGTGCGCGCAGGTAGCGTATTGAGCGGCACGCTGCTGATGCAACTCACCATTAACACAGCCCGCCCCCGCCTTTCCATCGCCAATATCTATATCCTCTCCAGACCACTATCCGTTTAAAAGACAGACCAGATTGTTACCTATGTAATGATTTCGAAAACAGTCGAGCTCAAGACGGCGCCTCGATCGTCCCATCAACATTGGTTTTTTTTTACTTGTAGTCAAGCTCAACTCATACTAGGCACATTTTGACGTTTTGCTTCAAGCTAAGGTTATTTTGTTGGGGTTTCAAACCACGTTGGATATTTTAAGCTAATGTGTTTATTTGATCAAAACAAAATGACATATTTATTGATGTGGCGCTTCAACTAGACAAAGCGTTATTGAAGTAATTTAATCCAAAGTACTGTCAATAAACGTTTGTGAATTAAAAAAGCATCGAATTATTTTTTATCGCAATCACAATTTAAATACATAGACGTAGGTAGAAGCCGATGATAGTTAATTACTCAGATGGTTGGGGATTGCAGGACTACAATCAGAAATTCGACATAAAAGTTTAACAATATTCTCGAAGATAAATAAAGAAAATTGAAATTTGCGAAAACACAACAAACACAACAAACTTCAACTTTTTGGGTAATGACGAAAGCCTTGGTTGAGTTCGTACGGTTTGTCTGTTGTGTTTTCGCAAATTTCAATTTTCTTTATTTATCTTCGAGAAGATTGTTAAACTATTATGCTTAAACGATCTTTGTTGCCGAATTTCTGATTGTAGTCCTGCAATCCCCAACCATCTGAGTAATACAATTTAAATTGCGGCGAAAACATCTTTAATCGTGCATCGTCTCGTCGGGAATCGGGAATCGGGAATCTAACCTGGGCTTACAAATAGCAATATTGTTGATTGGTAATCGATACATTTACATCCAAAATAGTAGATATGAAGCCGATGGTATTAATAACAAAAAATATATATTGCAGGCAGGAATTTAGTAACAAATTTATTTTATTTATTTTATTTTCTTGGGTAGAGACGAAAGTCTTAGGTGAGCGTTTGATATTTGTGTTTCGCAAATCTACAATTTCTTAATTGTTGTTAAGAACCTGAAGATAAACGTTGTTTATCGACGATCTTGTTGCCGACTCTCGATTGCAGTCCAAACAATTATCCTATATTTTTGATACATTTACATGTATTCGATGCCATAGGTGAGTCACGCGTTCGCAATACAAAATCTATTCGCATTTTTTTCTGCTGTAAGGAGAATCGTTTTCGTAAAAAAACGACTGGGGGGGGGGGGTGTGGTTGGGTTGAGACGGTGGGGCCCCAGGAGGATAAAAAAAAATTGGAATACACCTTCGTGGGTCGGGGCTCCCGTGTGCCAATGCGGCATCTGTGTGTGTCTAAATAGGAAACACACACGCACCGTGTATGCACGTGGGAAAGATGTCAGCCGATAAATCATGTGGATTTTGCCGTGTTTTGCTTGTAATCCTCCGGGTTAAGTGGTGCCATATACAACGGTAGGGCCAACAACGCTCTCTCTGTACGTACTCGTATATATGTGGCGGTGGCGGCGGCGTGGAACATTTTTTTTTTGTCGTCATCTTCCCATATCGACGGGGGAGTGAGTTGTGTTTGGGGGGAGGGGGTTGTGAGTTGTGAGGGTGGAATGGCGGGCTCGTTTTTGGAGCGGGATGTTGAGGAATATGGTCTGTGTTGAACGTGTTGGGGGTATACCTGAATATATGGCGTGGTGATGTTTGTTTACGGATGGGGAAAAAATAGGGTCATCACTAATGATAAGAACGCCAAAATAAAATAGCGAATATGTGAAGTGGTTGGATTGTTGGGCAAAATTGCTGCAGCGTTGTTGAAATCGCGAAATGAAGTTAAAGCCTGTTTGATCGAATTTTGGAGCGTGTTTTAGGTAGGTGTATCGATAGCGTGTTGATTTTAGACGCCATGCGAACTGCATATTTTCGTAAACAATATTTGATTATTTTGAAAAATATCGAGTTCCCAGTTTCCGGATTAGAACACTGGATTTTTGGCAAACGCGGGTATTGTTGTTTGACTAACAGCCGTTACAAACATATATGTAACGTTCCAAATCGGTTGTTCAATCTAGAATTCCATGAATGCTTAAAAATGTTTTACATGAATCAAAAATTTGAAAGATTAAGACACGCATTTTTTTAAAGTATTGAGACGAAGTCTTTACAATTACAATTACAATATGTACCCACAAGCAGCCCCAGATGGGATCTGTGGCGGGAGTCAAACGACCAGTTGGTATAAGGACAAAGGTGTGGTTGTCCTATCCTAACGGGCTCTTAACTTAAGTCTCCTTAAGGCTATTCGACTGTCGACACACTCTGGGGAAATAGGAGTTGAAGTACGAGTCACATCTACAATGCAGCTCCTGAACTATTCTAGTATGTCCCGCTCTTCTACACCTAGTGGAAGCATGTCTCACAATTTCTCCAATTTTGGCATTACAATCCCCCTTCAGAATGATTTAGAAATTCAAGAGAGAATGCCAGTTTTATTACTATGCTGATTTGAACTGAAAAATGATTGCTAGGTTCGAGGATACAACGTCTTAGTGTTGACTACACGTTGTAAGATTTTTTCGAGACTTTCTCCAAATAATTAAGTTTCAAAGTTATTGCTTATTAAAACATTTTATTTCATGCTCATGTATACTGAATCTGATAGAACAATGGGTAGCACTAGACGTTTTTCGCGGATTGCGAGAGGTTTGGGAATGTGGACACATTGCGCATGCGTGTCCCCCATTCCCTCATTTTCACAAAACCATCCCCTCCACCACGTCGCATGTCTTAATTCCTTTTTAACAACAGGGTGCTGCGCAGGCCGTCATTTAATTTCGATTACGAGTGACGTAGACTTCCTTAGTCTTCGAAGGATGAAAGTTGGGATGCATCGAGGGATATGGTATGGGTAGGGGATTGAGGGAAAGGGGCTGAAAAAGTCAGATGAAAGGTGGGCCACATTTGGGAGATAACCGGAATAATGGGTTGAATGCATGCCTGGATGACGAAATTAGGATGAAATGGGTAGGCAGTGTCTATTTTAAAATTCTGAACCCCCTGGACTTTCTTTCGCCCCTGTAGAACTGGTGTCCGATTTTGTTATTTTTTTTCGTTTAATCGTAATATTTTTGTAACTTAATAAGTGTGTTGAGACGTTAGACAGGTTATACTTTAACTTAAAGTTAGTGACGTCACCAGCACGTCGTCTGTCGCAAAATTCCATAACTTTCCTTGGGCTACTACTGTAACTACTGAACGTCAACTACTGTAAACAATGAATTTATCCTGCAACAAATACTTTGTGTGCTGCTTAAAATTTGATAATTATTGGAAATTAATTTTTAGTAGTAATGGGGAAAATGTATTTTTGGCGTAACGAATTTATGCATTTGGGCATTCCTGTAAATTGATGTCATAAGCATCAAACTAACAACTTGTTCGGTTGGAAAATATTTAAACGCTGAAATTGGATTTTTAAATTATTCATTGGTTAGTGGCTAGCCGAACGTAAATATTGCCTAAAGAGATGGTGTTACATTGTCAAAGGTTGATTCTGCCTTTCGCAGAAGTCCCGAAATAAGAAGAGGAATCTATTATTTCAATGAGAGGCAAGATATCCGTATAAGAGAGGAAGAAAAGAAAAAAGAGGGGTAAAAAATAGGATGTGGCCCTGCAGCACTGTAAGCACTGGAGCACCAAACCACGCGGGAAGACAAAGTCGAAAAATTATGGCCATTATCAGCCGATGAAAGCAAATCGGCGTGAACGACGGAAAAGCGAAAGAGCTGTGGTGGGAAAAAAGGAGACGGCAAAAAAAGCATCCCCCGTATTAGTAGCTAACCAGGAATTAATGGCTGCATTAAAAATCTTGTCTACAATCGCTGCTATCGCGTCATTCACTCGTGCTACAGTGTTTATAGGATAGCCTCGTAAAAAAAACAGCCCCTCAGAATTTACCCTCCCCCCTCCACATCGCCCACTTCCACACCACCACCACCACCACCATCCCCAAAATCATTTCTAGTGATGCCATATTTTGTGCCGAAACGCGCATAGGAAACTAACTTCTCCACCCCCACCGTCCCCTTATCTGTTTCCTCCTGATCTCAACGTGCCCCACCCCTACGCCTTCCCAGTCCCTCACCCCCATTTTGCTCCGCTTTGCCAAGGCAGACGTGCCATCCCCTCTCCCCCCACACCACCATCCATCCCACCCCCGAAAAACGTGCAAAGCCATAATGAGCGCAAATTTTAAGAAATTTATTGCACTTGGTCGCACAAATACAGTGGAGTAGGGATTTGGCGAATATAAGAGAGCGATGCCGCCGAGACCTTGGGGGTTAGACGGGTCCGGGAACTCCATGGCGGGGTTTCTATGGCCCGAACTTTCGAGTGGCTTCTCTCTATACGGAGTATATCCTCCGGAGATCCGGTACTCGATCGCCTTATAATAGAATTTTGAGGCTCTTTGATATAGCGTTCACGTTGTTGTATGTTCCTTACAATTTGCCAAAGGGGGTTATAATCCGAAATTTGGGTCCGGATTTAAGCTGTCGCTATTGCAGTATGGAAATCGAGGGCTGCATATTGGTTTCACTTTTAACTCATCAATTCGACCACTAATTCGTTGTTTTACATCTACACTCTCCCGCTCCTGTTTTCGTGGAACCGTGTGTGATCTTAGGATCATGTACGAGTAAATCCGCCAATTGTTCTGCACCACATCTGACGGCAGTCAGTTCTCGACTCTGTCCAAAGAGCCACTTACGAATGAATAACCGGAGAGGACTTCGCTAGTTCCGTCCACTCGTGAAAAGAAATGATACTCGTAAACGGACGTCCATTTGACAAACTTTATATGCAGCTGTCATCATTTTAAAATCGTATTGTACAGTAGGTGGATTACGTTGTCATCGTATTTATAACGATAAGTTCTGAATATGTATTTTTGGTTTGAGGATCCGAACCCACAGCCCTCTGATCACGTCCAGACAGACACTATATCCATCCATGGAAAATTATTTTTGAATTCCAACAATATCTTTTAAAATATAGATTCGTTACTTTCCCTTTCATAACATTCATTCTTAGAACTGTCCTGGTTCGGTTTTTTTTCTTCATCTGTATCAAATGCAGACCTATTGTCTCAGTTATTCCTCCTCTGGGTTTGTTCTATTGTCCATATATTATGCTATGTGGAAGGGTAACTGTGGGTCGACTGTCTTTCGCGGAACGCGACCCAGAATGACAGTCTCGACGAGAGTGACATCGCGCGCGTTGAAGCACCTCGTGTACGGCGGACCGTTTTTTTTTTCACCCCTCCACTCCTCGCCGCAAGAGAGCGCTGCTGTTTTTCTTCGTCTTGTGACGTCGCAGAAGGCAGAGAGGCACGGACGTGGACGGGGGAATTTTATCGTCGCACCAGGACTCTGATATGCCTGTCAGAATTCATAATTAATGGGTTCCATAACGTGCTATCTTCATTAATTCCGAGAGAGAGAGAGAGAGGCACAGCAAGACGAAAAGAGGGGGGGATGATGGGGGGAAGGGGTTTCGCATCATGTGGGATGGGAAGTGGGGATAGAACTGGGCGTCCTTCAACAGGGGAGTGATGGCGTGTAGCGGTGGGGGGAATGTCGTTGGGGGGGACGATAGGGATAGGTGGTGGGAGGAGTGAGTGAGTTGACAGCGCTGTTTGAAATTTCGGGACATAATTATGGATATCTCTCCGCTATGTGTGTGTGTGTGTGTGCATGTTCATGTGTAACGTCGCGCGTTGCGATTAAAATACGGGATGGCTCTTGCGCCTGCATTTAGTGCCGCAGTCGGGCTCCCCGTTTTGAAAACACCCGTGAAGCGGTTTTACTGAAATTCGTAATAGCAATAATAATAAGCGGTTTTGTGTCGCTAGGGGGCAAACATTGGGTCGTGGGTGAAACGTGGAGGGAGGGGTCACATGCTCGTATAGGGGAAATAAATCGGATGCCCCCTTTAGCGAATTCGCTACCTGTTTCAAAGTACGTAATTACAATTACAATTACAATATGTACCCACAAGCAGCCCCCAAGAGAGGGGCCTATGGCGGGGGTCGAACGACC
>JAQGBY010002885.1:0-21138 GCA_034698785.1 Mycogona germanica | reverse complement strand
TTTATTTTACTTCTAACGCACCTGATGAGATTGAAGTGGGATTCAATCGAAAACGTTCGTGTGGCCCAGTAAGTAAAATATCCAATTTTTAATATCTTCAAATTTTTCGATGACTGACTGAGTGTAGCGTTGGTCAGCGAGGAAATATTTTCAAATATCCACAACTACTGTAACTTTCGGATTACATTGCTATATCTATCTAGCTTTCAACATCTTGCCTTTTGGCAAAATGGTCATTATTATCAATGATATGAGCTGGATGCTCGAGTTTTTGTATGAAGAATTTATTTGTATAAATCGGTCTTGTATTTAAACTGAAATTGCTTAAAGAATGAGTGCAAAGAGAATCATGAAGCCTTCGTAATTGGAAGTTGATTTTCTATCATTGGCAAAACAAATTAAGACATTGTTCCTGATTTCTTAGCTGATCTAATGGGGAGAAAATTCTATTCAATGAATTTGAACTTTGGTGTAAAGACTCTATAATATGTAGTAGGATAAATAGTCTCATGGTGCAAATATTATTTCTTCATCGCATAAAATAGTCGAACGATTTTGGCCATAAAAAGGATGTGAAAAACAATCGTCAAATTGTTTATGTTGCTGCCCTGCTGAGACGTCTCCATCATGAGATGAGATCGTCGGGATTTTGCTACGAGGCAAAAATTCATCAAATAGTGCGCCAAAAGAAAGAAGTTCAATTCGGTCAGGTTGAATTGTGTTCAGCTCAGCAGATGTGTGATCGTCTGCCTATTGAATTTCATGGCACGAGATAAATGAGAATTTGCCGGGCGCCGAGGACGATGCTTCCAGAAGGAGAACGATACTTTGACAACAATGGCTGTGACGGTAAAAAGGGGTCGCTCCCCATGAGAGAGACGTTGATATTGATAGGAACTTTTTCAATGTAAAAAGAAGGGAAGATCAAATTTATAAAGTGTAATTTTGAAATTATGATTTTATAAACAAATAAGTAATACGCTAAATGATATATAAAAATTTTGTCCTGTCCTGTTTCTGTATATATTATATACTTGTAGAATCAGAGGTGATTAATTTAATTTGTGATAATTAATTAAAATACGCCTACAGATTAAATAATTTAAAACTAAATAAATATTAAACAATTAAACTACAAATCATTTAAAACCAAACAGCAACCTAAATAACTAATAATTAATTAAATGAATCCAAATCAATAACTTAATCCAACCAAAAATCCAATATAATCCAATGGCCATTCAAATAACACACAAATAATTTAAAAGTTCAAAATAAAATTAAAGAACTCAAAATCAAGAAATGAACCCAAGACCAAAATTAATTAGAATAACTAAATGTACCCAACACAATTTACCCCATCCAATTCATTTCTTGTTCATTTATATTGTATTCATTGAGAAGTACACCTTGTCATAGCCCAGTTGGTTTAGCAACTGACTGTGGCTCAGTGGTCCCGGGTTTGATTCCCAGCATGGCTCTTGAAAATTTCGATCCCGGGGTACTGGGTGTGGCCCCGCGCATAGTGCGAACACTAACACCAATACCAATCTAGGTGTTGTTCAACAACACCCAAATTGGTAGGCCTACTACACAAGGGAATGCTACATATTGTAGCAAAGAGTGCACAGAGAGCAGGCCTAATGTAAATGCAGAGCTAGGCCTCTCCCCCTTCCCACCCCAGTCACACAGACTGGGCAGCCATCTTGGATTCAACTCCAAAATGACCAGAAGAAAGAGAGAAAACCCTAGCCTACAACTCAAATACACTACCAAAAGATCTTACAAATTAAACCCCACTCTACACAATATCAACTACACAAAACTCCTAGGCCCAAACCTAGGCCTCAGCCTAAGGCCTAGATCTACAGTCTACACACCCCAGCCACAATACAACAAAGAAAAACATCACTACTCACCAAATTGCACTCCTCTACCCTCAGATGAATGGCCACAGGAGAACAGGAGAAATCAGGCACAGAAAGCAGGCAATCCTCTACAACCAGCTCAGGAACAACAACACCACCTCCTACTCCAACCATCAAATTTGTAAGGAAGTCTAAAATGGAAGAGCAAACTGACTTCCTGCTATTGGAAGCCAGTTGCAAAAACCCTCCACTAGAGGGCCAACCCCATGAGCAGACAGCAGAAGCAGACTCAAATAGCCACCCAGTTGCCAAAACTGGCAACTAGGTGGCTACTACAGACACTGGTGGCCTGTCATCTGTGGTGGCTGATCATTAAACCAGCCCAACACAGAAAATACAAAAAACAGCCTAACCAGACTGTTACATGTGCCAGCAAGGTAGCGAAGCACCCTTTTGATGGAGACCCAATCACATTCGGTAGGTGCCTTGCAACACAGGAACCCACTGGCCGTTGCACTGTCCGGACGAGAAACAGGGGCTAGGTACAGCAGGCTGCCCACGGCCTGCCAATACCACACATTGTCATGAAGATGTGCACTCTCTTAGCCGACCAACACCAAGAAACCCATCTCCATCGGTATCACTGCCGGACGACAGTTGGCCATGCCAAAATCCTCCAGCAGTTGCAACACCTTGGTGCTCTGGTGAAGGAGGATGCTACCATCGGTGACATGGTCCAGCTGGATCCTGAGGTAGTGCATGGCTGTGCCCAGGTCTTTCGTCATGAACTGGCAATCAATCTCTTGCTGCCAGACTTGGTCAGCTGCTCAGTGGGGGCTGCGCCCAGCAGATTGTCCACATACAGCAACACATGGATGGGGCTCCCCTGGCCTCGCACTGGCCTGATGTACAGATACTGATCGGTGCCACCCTGGATGAAGCCCAGGCTGGAAAGTGGGGCATTCCCATGTTCATTCCATGCCTGAGCAGACTGCTTCAGGCCTTAGAGCGAACTTCAAAGTCACACCACTTTCCTCTCCTGGCCATGAACCATGAACCCAGTAGGTTAGTCCATGTAAATTTTCTCATGGAGGACGCCTTTCAGATATGCCATCTGAATGTTCAAAACATGAAGATATCTCATAGTGGCAATGGCCAAAAACACGTGGACAGTCTCATGCCGCATGACTGGGGCATACATCTCATCATAACCCCAGCCAAAACATTGTGAGAAGTCGCGAGTGACGAGGTGAGCCTTGTGCTGGTACACACTCCCGGAGCCATCCTGTGTTCTCCAAAACACCCACTTGCAGGAAACCATTTGACACCCTGCAGGCAGGGTGACCAAGTCCCAGACGTGGTGGTGGTGGAGGGAATCCATCTCCTCTTCAGCAGCAGGCACCCACAAACAACTCCGACTCTGGCAGGGCTTGCACTTCCTGCCATGATGCTGGCTTCTGTGCCGGTGGGTTGGTCACTCCAGCAAGGTTGCCAAAACTTGCAGGCAACTGACCCTTGGTGACATGGGTGGACACTTTCGGCACTGGTGTCAAACCAGGAACACATGGAGGGCATGGCTCAGGTGGACACATACAGCATGTAACTGGCGGCATGGGAGGATGAGATGCTGCATCCTTGAGACGAGATGACCAGCGGCTCACTGTCTGACATGCTGTTGCCGTAGGAGCTTGACCTACGCGAGCCGTCTTGCACGAGTCGGTCTCAAAACTGTCCACCGGCAGACACAGAGCTGGCCTCATCCACGGAGACTTCACTTGTTGCCAGCCTCTTCACCGGAGAGCTAGATGACAGGGTGGAGTCCCTCCACAACAATGATGACAACTCAAGCATGGAGGTTGACGGACATGGCATTGACACTGCTTAGGTCGTCAACAATGCCACCCACACTCTCAACCATCGGAACCATCTGCGGCCTGCTGAAGCATCTCCTCTTGGAATAAAACAGACCTGGAAACAAACACACAACCAGTTATCCTGTGCAGGAATTGATAGGCTTTGCTTTCCAGACTATAGCCACCCAGAACACCAAGCTTGGCTCAAACTTCGAACTTCTTCAGACCTTGTTCTGGCACCAGGCTATAGGCAGTGCACCAAACACCCCAGATGCTGCACATCTGGGATGACACCATGCCACCGCTGGAATGGAGTCATCGGGATGGATCTCTATGGCAGCTGGTTCTGGAGGTATGCTGCAGTCGCCACAGCTTTACTCCAGTACCGCTTCGGGAGAGAAGCGGTGATGAGCAGACACCTGCCCATCTCAGTCAGCGACCAGTTCTGATGCTCAGTGATGCCATTCTGCTGAGACATTTGGGGAACCGTGGAGGATGCTGGATGCCAATCCATCACAGGTACTTCTCCAGACGCTAGATGTTCTAACCATCATTGTCCGAGCCTGTCCAAACTTAGCTGTCGACACCACAATGAACTCAAGCATGACCCTAGGTGCCTGCTACTTTCGGCACAGCAGACGAATCACGGTGAACTGGAAGTAGTCATCAACACAACACACAAAGTAATGACAACCCCCAGGTGGCGTGTGGTTCAGCGGCCCTGCAAACGTCGGTGTGGATCAGCTGGCCTGGCCTCACAGCACACATCGCTTCTGTTGGGAAAGGTAAGGCCACCAGCTTACCACGTTCACACGTATCAGGTAGGATGGGCGATTCTTTGAAGATGGACGTGTGGTTTTGTGATCCGAGATTTTTAATTGGTTTTTGTGGATTTTCGAGTTCTTGATAATTGTGACGTGCTGCGATGGGTTTGTGAATGTACTTTGTTTGATATTTTTGCAATTGAGGGGCTTTTGGTCGGGTATATTTGGGGTATTTGTGAGTTTGAGTGCGTATTTAGCATTCGTTAGTGGGAATATGGGACTGGGATGGGCGATAGTCTTGGTTTCTTACCTTAGCAATCTGGCTCCCTGCTGGGGTGAGTCTCCCGGAGTTGGTTTTCTTCCTGGATTGTTCCTGTTGAGTCTTCTTGGTGCCTGGATGTTGCTTTTACGCGGTTATGTGGTAATAGTTCTTTCCTGTAAGGCCTTGTCTCCCTCGTCAGCAATGAGCCCTTTAATCGATAGTTACCTGAATGACCATGATCGATTTTTCGATCTGATGGTAGTCTATATCGGCATTTTGATCTGCTTAAATCGAATCATGTTACCGATGGTTATGGCGATATCTAAATTCCCCTTTTCTGCCTTTTTGAGGGCTGCAAGGGGTAGCTCTTTATCGATGTTTATCGATGAAAATATCGATTTCTCGATGGGCGATTGTTTGTGCTTGGCGATTGTGTGTATCTTTGCTGCGCACTTCTTGGTTTTTTCAAAATGGCTGCTCAATCGGGTCTCTGCGATTGGATTTTTCGTTACATTTAAAGAATTTTTTTCGTCGCGAGATTTTGTGACCCCTTTCCAGTATTAGCTGGATGATTGGCATTGCGGATTGGCGGTAGAGGGTCCTGTACCAGATATTACCGATGCAACTGTAAGTGCGAAGATTTTTAAATTGGTGGAACGGGTTACGGTACTTCCCATGTTGTTTTGGACTGTGGATTGCGATGGCGAACCTTACGTAGTTACTGTGTCAGTATTAAAATGGAGTATAGCGTGCTATATTGTAGATCATTACTTGAAAGTCGGAGGAATAAATCTTGGTGAAATAGAGCGGATAATGCTTAGGGGTCTTGTCTCGTTAGTGATAAAATATTGGTATTTGTTTCGAAAATACACGCATCACTTACTGGATGGTTTCTTGTCAAAACGTTTTAGCAGTTTAACACTTGTGATAATCCTTTTGCGTGTTTTGTTTGCCCTCCTAGTTTTTCTCATATACCAGTGTCTTGTTGATCTGAATTTGGGGTTATCTGACTCGTTTTATTTGATTTGTTTTCAAGCGCTTTCCTGGATTGGATGTCTCCAACTCTTAACACTGCCGAATGCAAAATTGGGCCGCTCCTGCCAGGCTATTGAAGTTTCGGGTTCATCAGTTATTGCGTTATCCTGGCTTTGGCGTCACACCATCTGTGGATCTGTTATTTATCGAGAATTTGCTGATGACGCAAAGATTGTGAGTGCGTCGATCCAAGTAGTGGCGACGCTGGTTACGGTACCTTGCATATCTTTTTGGACGACTGAATGTTATGTTGAGTATCATGGAGGTACTGTTTCGGAATTGAAACGATTCACCTTTTGCTATTTTGCAGCTTGCTGTTTGCCTTATTGCATGTTGGAGATAGGTAATATTGCGGAGATCTTGGTAATTGGCTTTGGGCTGGCATTGGTGAGCGTTTGGTATTTGTTTCGATCCTGCTCGCATGGTTGTCCTGGTGCTTTACTGTCTGATTTTTTGGGTCGTTTCGCTGTTGGGTTGATCTCGTCGCTTCAATTAGCTGGCCAGTTTGTTTTTCAGATAGGTCAGAATCTCGTTGGATTGATAGTGGATTTGGATCATTCTCGTCTGGTTCGTAAGAGACTTGGGATTTTGCTTCACGCGGATTCTGCGGCGACTTCCCTTCGATTTGCTGTGGCAGTGGAAGTTTTGGATAGATTTTGCTTTGCAGTTCGGAACAACATTGGAGGTTCTGGATGGTCAACTGTTCACCTCGTGGGTAATTGCAAGTTTGTGTATTGCTTGTTTATTGCTTGCTTGATTTTGGGGTCCCAAGCAGCTTTGAGATCTAAGTTTGTGCACTCACGGTACAATAGTGGGTCGCTTCGATCGGATTTGATACTGGTTGGTTGTAGCCGGTGTCTCCTTTTGGGGCTCAGTAAATTTCATGGTGTATCATCCTTGTTTCTTTCGATAAGTTATCGGGAAAACCTTTACAGACGTTTTTGTACCTTTTTTATGGTTAAGAGGTCTGTTCCAAGGATGCATTCGGCAGCTGATGCTGCTTCGGCAGCAATAGTGGGTAAACAAGGACCTTCTGACACTGTGTCACAGTCTGATGGACCTCGAACTAGATCAAAGGAAAGGCCGGTGATTGCTTCACTTGATAATCCTTCCCATTCCCATGTGCGGAAAAGACAGGATACGGATCCTCCTCTGTTGGGAGCTGATGTTGCTCTGCAGATGGATCTTGACGCGGACATCAGGCCCAGGACTGCATCGGAGTCATCTTGTTCCTCCATGGGATCCCAGCAGGGCAAGAAGCGTCCAGCACAAGGGGATATCGTGGGTAAGCGTGACAAGAATGCCAATAGGGCTCCTGCTACGGTCGATCCGGGACCGTCTCGTTCGAAGTTCGATAAAGAAGACTATTCCAAGCTTGCATTAACAGCGGCTGATATTGAGCTTGACGAGCGACTGCAGAGAATGGGCAGTGACGGTACTAATGCATTCGATGGAAAACAATTGCGAAAGGATAACCCGCAACAGCAGGAGGAGGTGGTTAGCGCTTTGCAGGGTGGTCGAGGGGAGCCAGATTGGGATGGTGGGGCTGCATCGGGTCCGCCTTTGCCACTATCTAATTTTGAGTCTGGACACAGTCCTGCCATTCTTGTTCAGGAGAACACCGGGAGTGTAATTCAGGATGTTTCTTCATTGATAAGATCATTATTTACAGAGCAACGATTAACGTCAGAAGCATCTTCAAGAGATCTGCTTGCAACAATTTCAACGGCGATGAATGGCCATATTGCGAGGTTTAATCAGGCTATGGATACCAAGTTGCTAGAGGTGGATGAGGCAATCACAAGATTGGAGCGAAACCAGATTTCCCAGAGTGACGCAACCAGGGCCCTAGAGGCTAGCACTAAGCTGCTTTCAAGCGACATGACAGGCATAAAGTCTTCTATGGCTAAGATGTCTAATGTCCCGGGAACTCAGGCATTGATAAATAAAAAAATTGTTGATTTGGATACATCTTCAAACAGATTTTCCCAGGCCTTGATGGATTTGGAGGCACGTCTTGATGGACTTGACATGTCGGCATTTTCTTCTGGAGTTTCTTTGGATCCTGTGGTCCAAAGATCGAATACTATTCGGCAGGTTCGTCTCCTCCAGCAGCCGCTCAACGATAACTTACTACTATTCGGTTTGCCATATTTTGAGGGAGAAGATGTTTATGCTCTATTGACTGGCCTTTGTGCCATGATTTCGATTGACTTGAGGCCCACTGATGTGGCAATTGCCCATAGGCTTCGACTTAGAGACGATAAATCACGGAACATCTTTGTTCAATTTCTTAACAGGGACGTGCGGCAAAGGATTCTTCGAGCCAAGGCCGGCTTAAACGATAGCAAATCACCGAAGATTAATTTCTCAACTCTGGATAACAGATTCCCGATGTTTGTTAAAGTCTACTTCTGAGAGCAGATGTCGCAAGAAAATTCTATGATCTACGGGCTTTGCTGGGAGTTCTTGCAGGAAGGTGCCCATAAATTCCACAGAATAGACTTTTTTCCGGTCAGGTTAAAGTTCGTTACCGAATGGGTATGCCGGATTGTGTGGTGGCATGTATAGAGGATCTCAGAGAACTAATAAAATGCCCAAGTTACCGGGCAGCACCACTTTTGCCACTTCTTAATATTTCAAGCCTTCGCGATAATAGAGGACGGAACAGGACTAGAAGAATGGAGAAGAACGAGGCACTTATGGATATCGACGATACTGGTGGCATCCTTTCGGAACCGAATAATTTAGAGTTATTACTCCAGGACTCAACTTCTCAATGCCTGGAATAACAACAGTGGTTCCTACTCCTTGTTACGAGGATTTTTCGGCGGTTCCATTAGATATACTTAATGCCTCTGATCTCTCCATTTATTGCGTAAATTTAAGATCTTTAAATAAGCATTTTGACGAGCTATGTGTTGAAATTTTGCCCCTGCAGGATGGGCTAGATATAATCGTCTTAGTTGAGACATGGCCAACTTCAGCTTCATCCTTTGTTTATAATATACCAGGCTTCACTCATCATTCGATTGATGCTTTTGTTTCTCAAAATGCTGGGATATCTATGTTTGTACGAGATTCCTTGAAGTATGTTTCCACCATGGTGGATTCATCTGCCATGCTTCTCTCATCTTTTCAGGTCCTCCAAGCGGATATAGTCTTTAATTGGGGGACTTTTTTGAGGATATCTGCAGTCTATCGCAGTCCCAGCGGTCCACGTGGGGATATTCTTATTGAGGATTTCCACACTCTTTTTTCAACATGTCCGGGTCGACACCTCGTCGTTGGGGATATGAATATCGATGTTATGCCACAACTGCATTTGGGAAGAATGGTTACGGCATATTTGGGATTGTTAGCTGAGTTTGGGTTGGCTAATGCGATAAATGTTCCAACGCGGGTAACGGACGTACACTCTTAGTTGATAGACTATGTTTTGTATTCTTCGGATGAGGGAACTATTGAGGCATTTGTAATTAAGACGGAATTAACTGATCATTATGGAACATTGACCAACCTCGGATTCTCTAATACTCCGGCATCTGCACCTTCGATTGTTGTGGGTGTTAAAACAACATGTGACACAAAGAAAATGATTGAATATCTAAACGCTGCTTCGTGGCAGGCGGCTTACAACTCTGTGGATCCTTCCATAATTCTTTCAGAAATTTATGCGGTTTTCGACAGCTGTACCAGATTAACAACACGATTAGTGAAGCCTGGTGGTCGAGCTGATAAAGCATGGATTACTGGATCTCTGAAGAGAGACATCTGCGTAAAAAATGCGGTCTTGAAGCTGTGGAAAAAGCATCCTGGCAATTTGAGACTTGCTGCTTATGCACGTGCTAAACGTAACGAAGTAAATAGAAGAGTCCGTCAGGCTCGTTCTGATTTTTATTGTAGTCAGATCTTATCTTCGACCGATACAAAGCTAAAGTGGCGACTACTAAAGGACTTGATCAAAGGGGATTCTACGGCTGATCATCGCACCCTGCCTCGTCTTTTGGCTGATGGTTCAACGCCCACTGATTCGCAATTCCTGGATAAATTATCATCTCAAATGGGCCAATATTTTTCTACAATCGGGACTAATATAATCAACCAGACACCTTACCACCCTAATTTGTACGAGGACGGCGTTTCACAGTTTACGGAGATTGACCAGTTCACGATTCCTGCTACGACCTCCTACTCGGTGGCTAAAGCCATTCAGCTTGCTAGACTGGATTGTGGACCTGGACCGGATGGAGTTGCAATAAGACACCTCAAAGGAGCTTCTGGCGTGTTGTCACCGGTTTTATCATACCTCTTCAATTGTATAATCGCATCTTCATCTATTCCGGTTACTATGAAAGCAGCAAACTTGGTGGTGATCTACAAGGGTGGTGATATAAATGAGTTTGCTAACTATAGGCCTATATCTCTGCTTAATATTTTCCACAAGCTTTTTGAAACTCATATAAAGTCTGCTCTTGATACTCACCTTAGAATTAACTCTTTATTGAGTCCCTTGCAGGGGTTAATGATGCACTCTTCGAAATTGTTGATGGCATTAGGTGGGGTCTTGAGGATGATCTAAGGGTAGCGGCGGCGTTCCTAGACGTAAGGAAGGCGTTTGACTCGTGTAGTCACGAATTGCTTCTCTACAAGTTGGGTAAATTTGGCATTTTTGGCCCAGAGCTTCGTTTGTTCGCCGATTACTTGGCGGTCGGAAGTTTCGATTGAAGTTTGGCGGATTTACTGGGCGAGATTTTTCTACAGAAGCGGGAGTCCCACAGGGTTCCGTCTTGGGCCCAATCTTATTTAATATTTTTGTAAACGACATTTTTAATGTGTGCATTGAAGGTTCCCTAGTGGCGTTTGCGGACGATATCACATATTGCATCGATGTGAGTGACTGGCCGTCATTGGAGTTGAATATGCAGGAGGATATAAATCGTGTGGCCGCCTGGTATGGACGGAATGGATTGTCGCTCAATTTGGCGAAATCAGCTATAATGACGTTTGGTTACATTCGTTCTAAAAAGATAAATATCTCTCTGGGGGGCCGAGCTGTCATGCAGGTTGACAATTACAAATTACTGGGTCTGACAATTCAATTTAGTCTTAGATACAATAATTATATTTCAAAATTATCTAGTACTCTAAATGGGGCGATCTCTTATATGCGGAGGGCTGGGCCTAACTTATCTGTTAAACACAAGCTTTTGGTATATAACTCGTTTTTTGTATCTCACGTTTCATTGTATATAATTTTTTGGGGGTCCTCCCCTAAGTACTTAATTAAAAAAATACAAGTACTCCAGCATACTTGTTTGAGAATAATGATGGGTACCTCAAGAACACAGCATGCTATCCTTGGGTCGCAGCAACTCTTCGACAGGTTGGGCCTTCCGAATGTAATTAAAATCTATCATCGTCGGCTTCTTATTTTCTTTTATAGGTATAGTACTGTCATGCTTTGTTACCCTGTGTCGTCGTCGCGACATGCTCGCCCGTCGGGTTATCGGGAGGGAGTTTTCAGATTGACCTCCACCGGATGGGTGTTGGCGAGCCAATGTGCTAGGATATGTAACGGATATTCTTTTTCAATGCTGGACACTTCCTTAATTAACTTTAAAAGGAGGCTCAAGCACGAATTATACTTCCTGTTCGACTCCACTCCCATTTAGCTTGCTCTGGCGAGTTTCTCCGATGTCTGTTCCGCCTTTGCCTGCCTACGGCCCCTTCCAGTTTGTTGGCGGAGTTGGTTGGAGATTGGCCTGTGGATTCGGGCAGAGAACCGACAGCTCCTTGTGTCAATAATGAGTTGCAAGCGCCAGGGCGGTGCTGAGGCGCAACCGACTTATCGGCGATAACCCTGTAATAACTCTATTATGTTGTTTCCTAGATTGTCCTGCTACCTTCTGATATCCGATTGGCTCGCCGGCTCTCAACTTGCGTGGTTGTTCTCTCTGGGTTGCTGGGGTGCTTGGAGATGTCTGGCGGCGACGCCCCTTGTTGTTGCTGACTTGATAACTTTTTGGTACCGTGGTATATGGGGAGGATTAGTGACCTTGTTGTTGCTGCATTCAAGGATGGCTTAGTTGTTTTTGTGTGTATAGTCATTCGGGTTGCTGAGAGTGTGGGTAATTTGGCCTGGCGATCTGCATAGACTAAAGGAAGAAATTGGATAACATTGTCGATTTGGATCCTCCTTGTGTGTGTCGATTAGGTGACAGAGGTCCTCGTGTATTGTTAAGAGGGGTTTTCATTTCGTAAATGTTGTTCCCCTAGAATGATGTAATAAGTAATTAGCCTGGCATATTGCGTCTGATATTTAATAAATTTGATCACTGTTGGCCGTTACCGCGGAGTTGGGAGAGCTCATCGAGTTTTCAATCTTAGCCTTGCTTCCTTCGATTTTTCCGACACATTTGGCGTTCATGTAGAGCTTTCGGCCTGTTCTTTGCTGACTTTGGCCCGAGTCAATAGTGTTTATTGATCTTTTGATTGCTTGCTGATTTCGGACCCTACACAGCACTTCTTTGCTCTTTCACATGTCTTGTTCCATGTCTTGTTTTGAATTATTACATAGCTCGTTTCGCAAAACCACCACCATTACCTTCTTCCTTGTCCTATTTTGTGTATTTTGGTATTTTGTGTTCTATGTTTTTTAGCTAGTTTTTCAAATTTCAGGGGGGCTCTCATTGGGTAATTTAAATTTTTTGGCTAAACATTGAGGATCAATTGGCGACCAGCCCCGCATAGCCGCTGGATTCTTCCAGGCTTGGGGTTGGTCGGTGTCCTCTACCTCATTAGGAGGTAGAGTGACAGGTATGCCCCCCTTAAAAAAAAAATAAAAACATGCATCAATGCTCAAAGAAGAGGTGGCTGGCAAGTGCAGTCCGTTGACCAACCCCTCCTTGCCGAGCCGCTTAATAGCTGTCGGATCTCTGTGGCTGAAATGCCAATGCCACAGTTCAAGAAAGACCGCCACAAGCATGTGATGTGACATCATATTGTCACAATGTGACTCCTCAGATGTGTCTGCTGGAACCACCCAGTACAAGTCCAAACCTTGGGTGCTATGACCTTGGAGCACCATCGGTCCATCTACGGAAGTGACCAAGCACTGATCACCCCAGAACTGCACCTCAAGTCCAGCTGCTGTCATCCGTAGCACCAACATGAGCGACACACCCATGTGGGCACCAGCAGAATGTCCTGTAGTCATGCTAGACCACATGCTGCCAGGAAGACTGCAGGTCAAGTCCACCTGGCCAACACCTGCTGTGGCCATGCATGTCCGATTGCTGAGGAGAACATTTTTACCCTTCCCTCGGCACAGCTGGCAAAACTGGCACATGCTGGTGGCCATGTGGCATGTCACACTGCTGTCGATGCACCACAGCATTGGCCAGGGTGGCTGCATCGCAGCCAGGCTGCTCACCTGAGCAGGAAAGGTGAAGTGGCTGACTGGAGCTGAACAGCGTCCGACATCGTCCCCTTCCAAAGATCCGTCATGCACATGTGGCCTCAGGTGACTGCTGCAGGATGTTGATGGCTGTGATGACTGTTGTTGCAGCTCTGGACATGCATCCTGCAGGTGGCCACACTTGCCACGCTGGAAACAGGACTGTCGCTCCTGCTGCTTGTTGCGCCGCCATCTGCCTGACTTCCCTTTCTGGCCAGACTGGAGGACCACGTTTGGCCCCTCCTTGCCAGATGAGCCACCACCAGTCTTGACCTTGTCCTGCCGCTGCCACCACTCATCCTCGATCTTGCCAGACATGTATGCGAGCATCAGCTCCTCCGTGTCACTCACCTCCAGTGCCGTCACCAGAGGATCATACGTGTGGCAGGCCGGAGAGATGAATGTGGACAACCTCATCATCCTCTATCGTCCTCTTCATGGCAGTGGCGAGGAGCTGGACCATCTCCAGCATAAGGTTGATGTAGTTGTGGAGGGGGCCGGTGATGTAGCGCAGGTTGTACAATCGACACCTCACAGCAAGCGTGCTCGACACCGTTGCACACTCGTACAACCCAGAGAACCGCTGCCACATGTCAAACACCATCTTGTCGAGGTCAGCTGAGATGCGGCATAGTTCAGCCACACTGACATGCAACATGTTTGCAGCAACGACCCTCTTGTTGGCTCGGCCTATCTGTCCGGCTTGGCAGCTCCAGCTTTCGGTTTGGGTGACTTGACCATCCACCACAAGTTCTTGTCAATGAGGTAGGCCTGCATCCCCCACTTCCAGACCGCATAGTTCATGCTGGTAAGGAGTGGCACCAGCTGCTCACTCTTGGCCTCAGCCATGGAAATGAACAAGCGCTGGAAGACACTCACAACATAAAAACCCAGGCGAAACCGTCGAAAAAGTCATTTGCTGTGCATGGGTGGTGGCACTACCAACTTGCACCAATGGGTGGTGTTACTACTGAGGAGTGATGGTAAACAGTCACCAAAAAACGTCCTCCCCCAGCAAAACACAGCACACCCAGCAAGCAGAACACCAACCACAAAAATTCAGAAGGAAAAACAATGCAAACCACGAGCAAGTGTCCAAACCATCCATGAGCTGGCTCACACACCCACCCACAGTCCTAGGTGGGGTGGACCTGCTGCAGGGCTGGACCCATAACCTGTTGGATTTTTCTGGCTGTTAGGCCAGGACTGCAGCAGAAAATGTAGCACACACACTCACAGGTTAACAGGATAAAACACATGCTGTTTATTTATGGCCAAAATGCACAAAACACGAGGAAAAACCGAAACCATACAGGGAAAAACTCGCCCGCTCACATCGCCATTAATTTGCTTGATGGTCGATAGTTTCAGTACTATTGATACTGTGACGTAGCAGTACCACCTGCTATGCCATAGCCAGTGATGTCAGCCAACCAGTCTGACAACACTGGGTAAGGGGGCAAATTCAAATCCCCCTTGCAGGGGCTAATCCATCCTACATAATAATCCTGAATTAAATTTAAATTTTAAACAGGTGATACGGAATACACTCAACAACACTAGAAGGTAAGTGGACAGTATAGTATGGCTGAAGTAATTTCAATCATTTAATTTCAGTTTATTCAAAAACATTGAAAAAATAGAACATTAGAAACAGTAGGACAAACTGAACAAGAGTTTATCACAAATGTGGACTAGGACTCCATTGAAGGGGAGTAGGCCCCATCCAGGGCTGCTTGTGGGTATATGTCGTAATTGTAATTAAAAATTCAAACCATGGCTTCACTTTTTGTGTTATGTTTTTTCCTCGGTATTTTGTGTTTTCGTTTGTAGTAATTTGTGTGTTAAGTATTTCATGTTCACGTATTTTTCTAGTAATTATAGGGGTATCAACCATTCTGGATCATCTTGAATTATGTAAATCCATTCACTCAATCTTTTGCTTTGAATTATGCAAGATTTATTCATGTGTTAGCATTTCGTCAACTTATGGCAATTTCCACTAGCATGTTAACAATGGGTGCCACTAGAATGAGCTGCCTACTAGGGAAGAGGTAGACTCTTCCCTCTCATATCCCATGATGCACCTCTCTCTCTCACCAACAGGTATATAAGGAGGCTGCATACCCTCATTCTCTTTCAGAAAACTGTACAGCAGTATAAGGAGCTCTCTTCAAGCAGTGAGAGGCAACCCATGGATTCAATCTCCTGTTTCCCTTCCTGTTCCTTAGTCCAGCACAACACTCTACTTCCTGTCTGGTGTGAGGGGCATAGTCTGGCACAGCACCCAGGCTCCCTTTCTGTAGATGTGGGGTCCATAGCCTGGCACAACACTACTTCCTGTCTGGTGTGAGGTAATTATCCGGCACAGCACCCAGTCTCCCTTGTCTCAGAATTGCTGTACATGCGTGGCCACTGCTACTTTCAAATCTGAGTCAATTTTAGAGAGAGTTAATTTAGCCCCCTAGCCAAAGCTTAAATTGACAGTTAACTTTGTTTGTGACTCTAATTCTGCCAAGCAAGCTTGTTGTTTTCCTCACTGAAAGCATGCACCCCCAGTGTAATTTTAATGTATGAGCGGACACCCTCTCTAGTGTTTGTCAAATTTGTTTTAATTTTGCTGATTAATATTTTGTTGAACTTCTGAGTGATGAAATAAAGAGTGATTTTTCAAGTGCAGATCAAAATCCTTTATACGTTCGTCCAGTTTTACTATTTATTTAAATTTATGAGGTGTATTACATAACATATAACATGGAACATTTAAAATATTTAACAAAATTATGCTAACCATTTAAAAGAAAAGATCACTAGCTACATCTAAAGGCAGTGCTATGACAGGCAATGTGTTGGAACGGGTTTAAATTTAGCTAATTCGAATTTAATTATTTCTATGTTCCTTTCATTGCCCTTAAAAAATAGACAAAACAATATTCAAAACTTTTGGCAAACTCCTAAGAAGTAAATATAATCTGTCAAAGTCAACTTCTTACAGCAAGAATTGAGAGACTCTTTGATGAAATCAGTACCCTTTTCTCCGATCATAATAACAGGAGCATATATACTTCCACTTGGTAGTTTAGGAAAGACAGAGGCATCGATCACCCTAAGACCCTCCACGTTGAATACCCTATAAATTAATAAACCTCATAATTATAAATTACATTTATAAAATAGGTAGTGGACTCCTTTATGAAAAAATTGTCCCACATTTTTCAATTTGAAACAAAATGTGCTTCGAAATTTGAGACAAGAATTGTCTTCAATTTGAGAATTTATTTTCAGTACAATAAAACAGTTACCTGAGTTGAGAATCCACAACGGACATTGGATCACTCGACTTTCCCATTTTGCAGGTTCCAACCGCATGCATGCCTGGAAAAAACCTCTTCTGCACCGCACAACGTAGGTACTCGTCAGATGATTCGCTATATATGGGGCAACCAGGCACATTTTGTATAAACAATTGAAGTCCTGCTTTTTTCATTGTTTTTGTTTTGGCAAATGATATGCAGGCTTTGGCACCTAGAAACGAAAACATTATATGCTTCAATAAAATGTGCATTCACAACATGGTATGTAAAATATATATAGTGTGCCCAAATAAAAAGGAGGACTGTTACAATTTTCAATTAAACTGGAGAACGTTAATCAAATCAAATGAAACTTGAGCATAATTAAAACAACACTTTCAAATTCAGAGAATCATATTTCTCACTATTAAAGTTGTGCCTTGGCGGTGACGCTTGTTGATTGCCGATTACTTATGCAATTCGTCACTTTGTAGCGCGGTTTTGCCTAATTCTGATGGGAAAATGTCGTTTACACCTTAGATAAAAATGCGACATAACAACCAATTATGAAACCAAACTACTTCTTAGCGAGTTTACAAACAAGGGACCCGGAAAATAAGCGGACCGATGCTCCATCTGTAAACTATGGTTATTCAGAAGTCTCAAAGGTAGACAGTCTCGGTTTGGTTTATCTTTAACTAAAGATTTTTAAAATTCGCATCTTTTTTTTGAAAACTCGTTGAGAAGTTACTTGGCATCAGAAGTAGTGAGAACACCCACTCGATCGCCACTCCCCCCTCCCACCCTTCGAGCAAGGCGCCACCTGGCGGTAGCTTGGGATGTTCATCCTACTAACACAACCTAACCTAACTTCAGGTTGGATGAAATGCGATTGTAATGCCACCTGGTGGCCTGTATGCACAACTGCTAATTTAACTTAACATAACTTCGACCCGTCATAGCGCAGTTGGTAAAGCGACGGACTGTGGTTTGGCGGTCCCAGGTTGAATTCTCGGTGCGAGCTTTGGCTCGGGGTACTGGTAAAAATGTGCCTCTCACATAATGCCTAAGCACCGAGAGGGTTACAGAATCTTCCTGTTGTGACCCGTCACTTCAGTGAATTTAAAAAAAAAAAACTTCCAGTCTAATATTTAAAATTGAAAAATAAATGGTGGGAAAGGGGTTGGGGAGAAAGGGGATAGCCTAACATGGAGTCTAATCTAACCTAAATTGAAAATGCACCCATATGGCCATTTAACATGAAGACTAACCTAATCTAACCTAAATTGAAAATGCACCCCTTTGACCATTTAACATGAAGACTAACCTAACATATGCCTAACCTAACTTAAACCTAAATAAATTTGAAAAACAAAATGGCGGGAAGGGGGTTGGAGGAAGGGCACCACCTGGTGGCTTGGATATACAACTGCTAACCTAACTTAACCAAATATTTGAATTTTTAAATAATTAAATGGCAGGTAAGGGGTCGGGGAGGAAGGGTGCCACCTGGTGGCATGAATGTACAACTGCTAACCTAACCTAACTTAATATTTGAATTATAAAATGAATGGTGGGAAAGGGTTTGGGGAGAAAGGGGATAGCCTAACATGGAGTCTAATTAAACCTAAATTGAAAATGCACCCCTATGGCTATTTAACATGGAAACTAACCTAATCTGCCTAAATTGAAAATGCACCCCCATGGTCTTTTAACATGAAGACTAACATAAGCCTAACCTAACTTAAATCTAAATGAATTTAAAAACAAAATGGTGCGAAAGGGCATGGGAGGAAGGGAGAGAGGGGGGTTTCCCTCCTTAAACCAACCAGCCAATCAGGAGTCAGATAGATCTACCAGCGAATCAGGAGCCAGATAGAACCAGTTTAGAGGTTATCTTTTCTAGAACTTCCCATGTAGCGGGAAGGAAATAGGATTGGGAGGAAGAAAAGAGGGTGAGAGGGAGGGCACCCAAGAGCCTAGCTTGAACCAAAATTAATTAAAAACAAAATGGCAAGAGGGGAAGGGGTGGGAAGGAAAAAGAGGGGAAAGGGGCATACAAGAACCTAAATCTGACCTAAATAAATTTAAAAACAAAATGGCGAGAGGGGAAGGGGTGGGAAGGAAAAAGAGGGGAAAGGGGCATACAAGAACCTAAATCTGACCTAAATAAATTTGTAAGCATGTATAAATATTAAATAAAAATACGCTTCCCAATTCAACAAGGATAGGGAAATAAATTACAGGAACACAAATCGAATAAATTCATGTAGCATTTCTTTATGACTTCACTATGATCTTTGTATTATCATTTTATCGAGCTCCACAATCTTAATCCAGATCAATTCATACAACGATAGAATATAATATAAGCATGAAAATTGATTAAATTAAAATGTTCTATTTGTTCTTAAATTGGGGAGCGACCCCTTTTTACCGTTTCTCTCAAAATCGTCCAATTGAATTTCCTCGTCTGGAAAACAATTTTATCGTCTTCCAAATTTCATTTGCACCATTCCGAAATTGCCGTCACTTACGCATTTTCACACACAGGAGAAAATCTCCCGATCAGCACTTGTAGCGAAAGACGTCGATCCTCATTGCTTCATTGAGAACGTTCCAAACCTCGCTCTCAAGATGGCGAAGTCAGGCGTCGATAGCCGGACTGACAAAAACCTCGTAATTTGTCTTCCCTAAGATGATGGAAATACGCGTTGACAAATGGACAAACAAATTGTTCATTTTTGCGAATTTCTTCATGGCACGGCAAATAGACGAATTGGTAAAAACTTCTTCGCGAAATTGATTCACTTTATCGCGGATAATCAATCTTCATTTGACATGAATCGAGTTATTAAAATGTTTGTTCAGATACAAAGAACAATTGTTCAAATCATTTTTAGGAGCAACAAAGTTCCAGAAATCTATTTAAAGATTTTCTTCCAAACTAGCAGCAGCATAGTGATGAGAGGCCAGCTTGGTCAACTGGTCGGAGAGAAGTGACGACGAGTTTCGGCTCAGAATCGCTGACTTAGACTCGCCGTCTGACCTCCAGCGCCACCCCTACTGCCCATTGGCTATCGTCAGGGTGCGCTCTCATTGGTCGACTGAAGGGAAGGAGATGGAAGGATAGATTCCAATCGCATTGACAATCTATGGCTTACAAATTTAAAAACTAAATGGCAGGAAAGGAAATGGGGTGTGAAGGAGAGAGAGAGAGGAGAGGGGCATACAAGAACCTAAACCTAGCCTAAATAAATTTAAAAACAAAATGGTGAGAAGGGAAGGGGGAGTGGAGGGATGGGAAAGGGAGTTGAGCAAAGGGAAAGGGGGTGGAGGGAATCTAAACCTAACCTAAATATATTTAAAGCAAAATGGAGGAATGGGAAAGCCTGCCCATAAAGAGACTAATTGCCAATCTCATAAAACACAGAGAAGGTGACTCATCTCCATTGGAATGCTTCAATAACCTGCCCTTTTTGTCTGGAAGAGGTTGACTCCTGTAGCTCTCCATGGACTGTCAGCAATGTCATTTTGCAGTCATTTTTCCAAGGATTCCTCATTGCTGTCTGTTTTTCTGGAAGAGTTGAATGTATGTGTGTGAACCAGTGCTACTGTATAGGTATGTTTCTTTCCTTATTCTTGAAACTCAGGTCAGGGTAGACTTCTCTGTGTTTTATGGGATTGGCAATTAGTCTCTTTATGGGCAGGCTTTCCCATCACTCCATTTTGCTTTAAATTTGTTTAGATTAGATTTAGGTTCTTGTATGCCCCTTTCCCTCTTTTTCCTTCCCACCCCTTCCCCTCCCGCCATTTTGTTTTTAATTAATTTTAGTTCAAGCTAGGCTTTTGGGCGCCCTCCCTCTCACCCTCTCTCCTTCCTCCCAATCCTATTTCCTTCCCACTACATGGGAAGTTCTAGAAAAGATAACCTCTAAACTGGTTCTATCTGGCTCCTGATTGGCTGGTTGGTTTAAGGAGGGAAACCCCCCTCTCTCCCCTTCCGCCCATGCCCTTTCCCACCATTTTGTTTTTCAATTCATTTAGATTTAAGTTAGGTTAGGCTTATGTTAGTCTTCATGTTAAATGGCCATATGGGTGCATTTTCAATTTAGGCAGATTAGGTTAGTTTCCATGTTAAATAGCCATAGGGGTGCATTTTCAATTTAGGTTTAATTAGACTTAGGCTTAGGCTTAGACATATGCCAATTAGGCTATCCCATTTCTCCCCAACCCCTTTCCCACAATTTATTTTCAAATTCAAATATTAAGTTAGGTTAAATTAGCAGTTGTACATTTATGCCACCAGGTGGCACCCTTCCTTCCCCACCCCTTTCCCACCATTTAATTATTTAAAAATTTAAATATTAAGTTAGGTTAACTTAGTAGTTGCTTCTCCATGCCACCAGATGGCGCCCTTCCTCCCCAACCCCTTTCCCGCAATTTAATTAAATTTACTTAATATTAGAATTTTATATACATTATATTACAGCATGGAATTAATGTGAGCTTGCATCGTTCCACTCGTGAAACGAATGTTGTATAGCTTGCGCCGCAAATACAACTGGCTGCCAAATGTTGACCTCTCGTACAACTTCTGCAGT
>JAQGBY010002884.1:0-21139 GCA_034698785.1 Mycogona germanica | reverse complement strand
TCCATTCCGAAGGAAGGCGCGTTAAGGAATTTCTCTTGCCCGAAAAATTCCGAAGGTGTCGGCCGGAATCGAAACGGCGAACACGGGCTAAGAGGCGAACACGCTACTTCTCTGCCACCGACACCTCTTAGCAATTTCTTGTCAACGCATAGACGAGCGACAAGTGCTGATTCTGTTCAATGTCTAAACGCACCTTACTAAGAATGCTTTTGGAATAAGAATGCTTAGCCAGTGTAACTAGGGTATAATTCCAACCATGCTTAGCATGGTGCGTTTAGACAATAAACAGAATCGGTACGTGCCGCTCGTCCGTGCTTTGACAAGAAATGACTAGGCGCTCTCGAATGACAATTCCTCCATCTCAGTTGTGCTTGAGAGGACACGTTCCAGTTTTATTTAGAATTCGATCACGTGTTTTGTATCGCTCACAATGGACACGATCTCGAAGGACAAGTTGCCCAAATCTCAAGAAACTTGAAGCATGCTTACAGTGTAACTAGGGTATAATATACGTTAATTGCAGTTCTAGCAATTCCCTTATATCTGATTATAATATACGTATTGCACTGGTGACCTGTTGAGCATGTTTGATATCTCAATTGTCATTGAAATTTATGATTAGTAAAATAACTTACCGCTGTAACAATTTGCTAATAGCCATGATTCTTTATTTGTCTCATCACTGACTCGTGTAGGTTCAATTTCTAGTATTTAAGGTTCCGAAGACATTCTCCTATGAAGATGACGAAGGAGATATGGTAATAGCTTAACCTTTTATCGATTTGAAAGTTTGTTTTATCATTGAATGCTCTACATTATGCGCGACAATTTTCACGGACGATAACTGATAAACTGCTTTTGACCGTTCCTGGGCAACGTATTTGGTGCCTGAGAGTAAACACTCACTGAGATCACGCTGACAGCTTAGATGCATCTGTTGGGATATAATAAGTTAGGAGGGGGCCCAAAGGGGATCCGGGCCCAGTATTTCCTCTGAGCAAGTCAACATGACATTTCATGTTTTTAAGTGCTGTAATTGATTCAAATTTAAATCAAATATGGTGAATCAGTATGGTTGCTGTTTTAATTTTGATCCATTTTTGTGACCAATTTTTTTTTCATAGATTGCCTTTAACAGCGATGAGGAATGGCAGGAGGCAAAAGAGGTAAATATTGCAGAACTTCACATAATATTCTAGTTACATTGGCCAATCATGTTTAACACGGTGCGTTTAGACATTGAACAGAATTGGCGCGTGCCGCTCGTCCGTGCTTTGACAAGAAATTGCTAGCCAATCTCGAATGACAATTCTTCCATCTTAGTTGCATTTTTAATTGTGCTTGAGAGGGTACGTTAACTTTTATTAAGATTCGAGCACGTGATTTGTATCGCTCGCGATGGGCACGAATCTCACAGGACAATTTGCCCTAGTCTCAAGCACAATTGAAATCTCTCGAGCAACTTGAAGCTTGAGAAGTTGTGATTGGACGTTTGTGTGTCTCCCGGTCTTTTCGAAACTCTGTATTTTTCGCAATTACCAGTTCTAATTAATATTTTTTATTTAAAAAAAAAACGAGTTCGCCACTCGGTTCGTCTTTTATTTGGTGCTGTCCCGAATTCACCATTGGTAACTTCAAGCATGCTTACAGTGTAACTAGGATATTACAAGTAAATAGTTTAGATCCCTGTTTCGGGTTCTTGTTTCACTGGTACAAGTGACGTGTTTGTGTTGGGTGGGTTCCACTAATGGTTTATAACCATATAAAATAATTATAAACATAATTTAAATATGGAGGTGAGGATCGCAGTGGCATGGGATCCAATCTTCGGTCGCGCTGTCTACACGAATTGTTTTTTTCTCATGGTTCTCGTGACTGGAGAAGATTAGACTTCCAAGCGACCAAGATCCTCCGGTATAAAAGGCTCATAAAATATTAGAGGGTGAACCAATTAGCACTTCAGGTGGATATATCCCATATGAGCAGGTCACCATTTGGTTGAGGTGCGGTACTGAACTGACCTCATTCTAAATTGCCTTTGGTTTTTGACCATCACTGTTCACACCATATTTGAGAGGCAGATGGTCGTGGTGCTTGGTCTTCAGTTAATTACAGTGTATATATTATAATGTTTTTATTTTTCATTGTTTTGTTTTCTACGTGCCAGTTTGCAATTAGGAATGGTCGCCGCATTTGCCTGTGGGTGGAGTTGGAGAAGAAATTTTCTGGTCAACATATGCAGGAGGTGCCCGAGAAGAAATGTAGTGAACCTCTGAAGGTGCCAGAGGAGAAAAACAGTGGACCTCCGACGGTGCCAGAGAATGGGGGCAAGATCTTCAGTCTCACTGATGAGGTGAGGCCTAAGTTGCAGCCTATGGTGTTGTGGTACCCTCTGCCCGCCAAATGCTGTATTTGAAGTGTGCCAATGCTTGGAGTGATATTCCAAATATTTGTGACATGAATATACAAAGTATCATCCAAGTCATCAAAATATCGCATGAATCTCACTGTTGATAATGCCCTTCTATGAATTTGTTAAAGAAATTCATAGCGGAGTAGCTGTCTTTGAATGGGGCTGGTGTGTGTTTGTGATTTTACCCAATGTTGACAACTGTTGACAATCACATACTGGTTGATGCTGCAGCCAAGGCATCATCAAGCAGCATGTGATTGTCAGCACCCTCTAGTGATAGTAATTATATCACAAACTATCAATCTATATGTTGATCAATTTTAATTAGGTTCAGGATGAAGCCAAAGAGAAGGCCGGATGCTCTCACGATTCAAACAGCAGCAGCAACAATCTTGAACCACCTGCCTGGTTTATCGAATTTATGAAACAGGTTGGCTAATTTGATTTTATAATTTGCCTGTTATATTTGATGCGATTTTTTATTACTCAGTCTTACTTCTCATTGGTTTTGAGTCTTAATTATTAGTACTCTTTGAAAGTTGAGTCAGTTTCATTCAATATTTTTTTTTTATGGGGTCAGTACAAAATTGATTTGGTAGAAGAGCTGTCAGCTGTTGGCCAAAATGTGATTAAGGCGATGGCCTTGGGCAACTGTAAATCACATTCGCTCAGGCCCCAGCAGGACATGTCTGTGAACTTCGGTACATCCCACTCGCCCAGGCCCCAGCAGGATATGGTGCCTGTGGACGACGGTATATCCTTGTCTGAGTCACAGGAGGATCCAGATGCCACTGAGCGCAAGATAGTGGATGAGTTTGAGCGTTTTTTAAAGGAGCCAGAAAATGGTGAGTTCCCCATCTGCTACTGAAATTTGAAGCCTTGTTTTAAGTTTTTCATTTTTTTTGTGGTGAATAGCAGCACTGCACTACAGGATATTCTGAATTCCTACTTTGTTACTACTGTGCATGTACATGTTTCTAATACCTCGAGATCAAATAAATGGAAATCGAACCTATAACTATCAAACAGCACAAGCACTTGTACCAATTGAGGCATAACTTATAATTTGTTTAGAGCAGTTGGTCATTGGAATGACATAAGAAAAGCTACTAATTTATCAAACACAGTTTGGATTAGGATCATTACAGCCTGCAGCTAAGAGTATGTAGTCTATGTATGTGGTATGGGATTCATCAGGGTGGTGTGAAGAAATATTAGTTAAATAAAATAATTGATTTTTAGATAGTTTCCAAGATCCTCGGAGGTGATCCTCACTTAGTTGCATATTTAATTTGTCTGTCTGTCAGCAGGTCTAACTGCTAGTCTTAACCTATGTGGTTTCAGATGGGCATCAAAAATTGCCTGTTCAGTGTAATTCTGAGCTAGCATCTAGCGAAATGTCTCATCAGAGGTAAGTGCGATTTTAAGCCACACATCATTTGGCATTTGAATGGGATTGGTTATTTCACCCTGGGTGTCACTATCATCTCCAAGTTTGTTATGTTTATGTACATGATATTAATCTCCAGATTAGAATTACAAGTTGTTTTCAAAGGTGTAGACATACATGCCCACCACAAATGTATGGAGGGAGAGTAGTAATCACCAGAGCCAGACGTATGCCATCATGTTTCTTATCTGGCCAATATATTAAATATATTATGAGCGGTTTTATACTCACATCATATCACAATTATCAATTCTAATAGAGCGATAGTAGAATATAATTATAAATTAATGAGTTATATTTAGTGTTTTTCTGCTCACTATACTGTTCACTACTCACTACAGTTCAATATACTGTTACGACTGAATCAGTGAGCAATTTTAGCTGCAATTAAAATTGCCACACAACCTTTGGTGACTTTGTATTTTCCTTTCCATTGCTCATTGCTGCTGCCCTAGTACATCCTCGTCCAGTCCTAGTACATCCTCGTCCTGTCCCTGTTTTTCCGAGACGAGCCAAGTGTCTGCAGTCAACCTGAAATTTGAGCGCAGACCCCAAGATTCATTAAACGATATCATGAGACAGATTTGGGACGTTGACGCCGTTGACAAGTGAGACAACTTTTTTCTTGATTTGCTTGCTTAGGAAAAGTTAGTAGAGTTGATAATTCTATCATTCCAAACTTGGCTGAGCGCTGAACTCCATTCCCAAATTTCTCGAGAAAAATGCAAAATCGAAATTTGAAATAACTTGCTCGCATCTTGAAATTTGCGGGACTATCTGCAGCTCAAATTTTATTCAATTTCATTAAGCTGTTCATAAATAAATGCAAAGAAAGGCTGTTCAAGAAAATATAGAGGACAAACTTTCAGGATTATAATATATCAATTTCTCAATAAAAAGTCAACACTATTAGACATTTTCAATGGAAAATTAAAATTAATTTGCTACGCTCTAACTAATATTAGGTGAAATTGATTGCTGGTGATATGTGCACAGCTTATCGATTTATTGTTAATTTCACTTCAAAATCATGGGTCAGATGTCAATTTCGGGATAAGCATGTCTTTTCAACTGGTTTATCCATGTGGGTGCTGCAATGCTATGCCATATTTGGCACAGATCTACATATCTGTGGCTCCTAAATTTAATCGAAGTGCATGCTGTAGTGATGCCAGTTGTCGTGACTTATTTCCACTTGCCTGATTTACCTAAAAAATTATTATTTACAAGTGGATAAACCCGTTGAAAGGACATGTTTATCCACTTCTAAACAATATATTTTTTAGGTAAATCATTTAATTGGAAGTTGGTAAGATGCAGTTAGCAAAATTTTGTTTGGTATTTGTCATTGGGGTTGTGGTGATGACAACTGGCATCACTACAGCATGAACTTTGATTAAATTCAGGAGCCACATGTACGTAGTTCTATGTCGATTAATGTGACATTGCAGATCTACGCATCCAGCACATTCTGTCTATTAATTTCATACTTGTTGCCCTCGCCAGAGAAATCCGGGACGAGGCGAGACGTGTCCAGAAAATGAAGGCTGGAATTGCCAACATGCGGCAACGAGAGGTTGAGCGCACCTGGAACCCTTTCGTACAGAGTGAACAGAGGTTTAAGCGTCGGTGAGTGGATTGTGGCATTTCTTACGTTACTTGCAATGCAATTTACCTTCCCTATGCAGTATCGGAAATTTATGTTGTCTAAACTTGAGCACAAATATTTGTAACAACAATATTTCTTCTAATTTCACCATTTATTCAAATTCAGAAATTATTTTCTTTTTCAACCAATGTTTAAATGTTAGCTAAATATCAAGATTTGCTTTGCCAGAAGTGAGGTTATGACATACATTTCGATCTTTATTTTTGAATCTAACCTAACTGTGTCATATGGTATCTTAGCTTGACACTATAAATGGATCGCCCTATTAAATGCTCCAACATTCATTGTTTCCAGTCTTCTGTTTGCATGTCAATACTGCTCATTCTTTTAATGGAATCAAAGGTGCTTCTTACCAGACTAGCTAGGTCGTTTACGTTCAGTTAGGGTTTGTTAGTTGGTCAGTGGAGGTATATAGACCACCTTTGCCTCCATAAAAAGGTGAGCCATAATCTCAGGCGCATAGAAGATATGCAACAGTTCAAGATTTTCAATGTTTAATGAAGAAAGGCTAGATAATCCAAAAAAATCCAATTCGACATGATCTTTCCCGGGGTACTGGTCTTGCCCTTAGCATAGTGCCTAAGCACCATGAGGGGGGGGGGGGGTACACAATGCCTGTAGTGCGGTTGATTACAGATGATTAGAAATAAAAAATTGAAAAAGGTAATGCAGTTCAAAGGACGCATGTACATGTATGCAATGACTTCCAAGCAACCCTCTTTAAATGAAAATACACCAATTCCAAGGAAATGGAAACCAGTATAATACTACCAGTACCAGTATTATTCTACATCTGTCTGCTTGTTTCACAAACCCTTCAATATTTAACCCTCGTTAAGACGTAGATGGGACCAATTTTAGATAATGTTTTCAGATTGAATTATCCAGAATGGTTCCATTTAAGCTGCATTATTTTTTTAAGGTCATATTGAATAATTTTAATTTATTTGGATACAATGTCAACTTTGCTAATCTTCCTTTTCTGACATCTAAACATTGCAAAATGTTAACTGAAAACTTTGTTGCCAATCAAATGATACCCTTTGTGATACTGCTGTGCCATGCAAGTGTAGGAGAAGTAAACCTCAGACGACAGTCCCCTTTTCCATTTTGTTCTATTTTTATTAATCCTTGTAGTTCACATTTTTGTGCATCCTACATGGTCATAGGATAGCATGCTTTTTATATCGTTTTGTGCTTTCTTTGGTATGATGTTGGTTTCAACGCTGACCGATGGACGAATGATCTGAGGAGTTGCAAATTCCGAATAATATGTGTGGGGTGTCCATTCGGATCCCACCATTATTTTAACTATTTTTAAAATGGGTAGTGCAGATTTTAAGGAAATTTGGTTGAAACGTTGTGAGGAACTTTCAACATTCAAAGATTCGATTTAAAAGTTGCGTCTCCTATAAATTTGAATGCAAAGTTGGACACCACCAATGAGATTGTGTCTCAGCATTCAAAATTCTTTTTATGGTGTCTTGGTACCGCACTACAGGCGTTTGGTACCCCTCGCGGTGCTTAAAGCACTATGCAAAGGGCACGTCTAGTACCTCAGGATCGAAATTTTCGAGAGCCTGCAGTGGGAATCTAACCCGGGATCGCCGAGCCACAGTTGCAAAACCGACTGGGCTACATACAACGAGTCATACTCACCGTTTTTGGGAATATAATTTTTTTTTTTGTTATTTTAATCCTGCTCAAATTGGTTTGCTGCACTGCTGATTTTCAGGCAGAGTAATTCATTGGTGAAGGCCTCCATGGATGCTGAGTTTGTCTTCGACGAGACTGTTCCAGACTCTACCAAATTTACTCCGGGTACAATATTCGTAAAGACCTGGAGGGTAATGAATACTGGCTTGAACAAGTGGGACTCTGATACAAAGGTGAGCTTGCCATTTGGGGATTTATTGGATGGTTAAGCATAAAAGAACAATCACGGGACAGAGCCGTGGATGATTGATTTAAGCAGAGTACTGGGTAAACTATTTCTCTTTTTCTATTTTTTCTTTGGTTTTAAAGTAGAAGAAATTGGGCACTGTAAATGACCAATATTTTCCAGTTGAATATTACTGGTTTCTCCCATTTTAAAACAAGTTGCTAATATATATTAATATTGGTGAAATCCTTGTGGTGGATAGATTATTTTATTTAGCTGTCTCTGGCTTAAAGTTGTAAATTTTTGCTGTTTTACAGCTTAAACACCTGTGGAGCAATAAGGGCTTCACACCCAAGGAGACCATTGTGCCTGTGAGACCACTGGCGCCAGGCGAGATGGGCTCTGTGAGTGTAGCCTGTGATGCACCGTTCCAATTGGGGCACTACGAGAGCCATTGGAACTTTGAGCATCAAGATCACCTGTTTGGCCACCGCATCTGGTGTGTCATTGAGGTGGTGGCGCCGACACCCTTGGACTGTGTCGATAGCCTTAACCTCACAGAATTTCACTTGCCTCACTCACCATCACAGACGCCGCTGCCTGCACTCTTTAGTGTATGTTTGATATTGACAACATGGCTAAATTGTGTACTCTCCCCTCATGATTGCGCTTCTTGATGAAGCGAATGATTGTTTTTCCCCAAAATGTCTTAATTTAGATGTGAACATTATGCTGCTATTATGAGATTTCAGTGAAATTTTACCATGCATTAGTCTACTATTATGGGGATTTTCAAAGATTAAATTATTATTTAGATTTTAAGATATTTTAATTATTAAGATTGCATTATTGGAAATATATTTTTTCATTGATTTGCATATATGGAGATTTTGAAAAGGCATTTTGATTCGGCCAGTTATGATTTAATAATAAATGATTAAATTCCATATGGCATTTTACAAAGTATTTCAGGAGATATGAGATTTATCAGACGTTGCATAATGAGGTCTGAAGCGCAGAAGTTATGTTCACCAACATAAAGATTCATGAGGAAGCAAAATATCAGTGAAAATACGAATATGAAATGGAAGTTAACAGTCTTAAGTATTGCAATTAGAGAAGTTTAGAGTTTTTGTGTTAAAGAATCAAATGGTCAAGCAGAATGTAACCAGCAAATAGTTTTTTGTTGCTTTATAGTAGAAAAATTTGTTACCAATTCATTTTACTGCTTTGAGTTGTAAAATTGTAATTCAGTTTTAACCATTCCTGCATTTCATTTCTAATATTAATGTAGCCTTTACCGAGTGTTGAAGACCAAGAAGATCACAATGTCGAAGGCAACTGTGAGGTGTCTGTGTCTCATGCATCAGGTCAGTCTAGACTATCCAGTAGTTATCTCACTTTGTCTTAGACAGTTGCTGCCTTCTGGTGGTATTTAAATATTGTAAACCATAAAGAAAACCGGTGCGGATCAGAAATTGCGGGAAATATATGACTAGTTGGCTTTTTTTATTCAAAACTAGTAATGTGTGTGTTATCCCGGAAATCTTAGTGCATGTTTAATGGTCTTCACTCCCACACAAATACCAAATTTTCTTCAGAAAATCATTTTTATTGGATGCCAAAATTGTGCGTTAAGTGTGAAATTTCTACCCTACTGCCTTTCAGACTCAATCGCCTCTGACAAATTGGAAAAAAATTCGAACTCAGATTCCGACGATGACTTCGACATTGGCCCGAGTTGCAGAGGCAGCATTACTGGTGAGAACATTTGTGCCATCTGTTTTTGTTATCGTAGCTTGGACTCACGACCATTCCATTCAGCTACCTGCATAGTTTCGATTACAATGTATTGGGACGTCTTGGCACAACTGTTAGAGCCGTGGTTGCTGCTGCTCTGCCTACTGCTGCCGTTCAGCAAAGATCATGTTAGGTGACTCCGTGATTGGAGAGTTAATTCTCTTTTTTCTTACATGTAATTTTTTCCACAAGTAATTGACAAAGTCTCGGTCATTACTCTTATTGCCTTGAATGTTTTGCAGCAATGTGAAACCCATGAGGGAATCTGCTTGATTTGGGGTTTAATCCTACCGTAGTAAAAAAATCCTTAAATATTATAATTGAAATTTTGGTTTGATTTGTCGTGTGGTCTGGTGGTTAGCATTTTTATTACCAATCAACTGTAGTCAACCGCACTACAGGCGTTACGTCCTGCTGCTTGGTGCTTAGGCACTATGCGAGGGGAACGACCAGTACCCCGGGATCGAAATTTTCGAGAGCCCACGCCGGGAATCGAACCTGGGACTGCCGATCCAGTCAGTCGCTAAACCAACTGGGCTACGACGAGTGATATTACACTTGTTTATTTATTGAATGGTGGCTTCCCAGTTGGTTGAATTCTCAGTCAATATCTCCCGAATTTTTTGGTCAAGAAAAATTACTGTGTGCTCGTTGCTTCAAAATAAAGTAAAGCGATGAAGCGGTGCCTGCATTATATCAGATGCATGTTTAAAAAAAATCCTACCTAGGTAGTCACAGTGGGCGTTAAAGTAGACACTGGTATGCACAGCATTATATTTTTTAGAAGTCTAGGTTACCTTGTATAATATTTCAATGTTGAAATTGTGGGGTGATTGCCATTATTTTCCGTCACTTCCAGGGTCTGATCTGGCGAGCGTATTGAGCTTGAGCGATGAGGAGAATGGTGACGGCTTTATCCTGGTGCCGATGCCATCGTGCTTCACCATTCCTGTCGATCCCAACCAGGGAGAGGTGGCAGCCATGGACATTCGACCGGCCGTTGTCAAAGGTATATATATATATATATATATATAAAACCAATTAGCATCAATGAGAATATCATGGAAAAGAAGCATTTGGCAAATAATTGTTATAGATAAATGTTGCTTGCAAATGGTGGGGGAAGAAGCAACATATTTATCTGAAACATTTTTTGATCCAACCATTATTTCCAATGGTGTCCAACGTTTTGTCGTTCACTCTGTGCCAATAAAGTTCAGTGAATGACCCTTAATGTGCCAGATATTTGAAAATACAGGGTCAATCACTGACCCTGCATTTTTAATAGTGTTGTCATTGGTGTTTATTTCAACCAATTGACTGTGCTGTTAATGCTAAGAAATTTTCGATCATGGTTCCATCAGCAGAGGGCAATTTCCAAATACAGATTGCACTGCCCATGACAGTGCGCCTTGTGATTATTCTAATTTTGTGAAAGTGTGGTTGGAAACTGAAAAAACTTGAAGGCTTCGTTTGGAATCACTGAATCCAATTCAAAACTGTTCGAATTTACAGTTTGTGTTGCATAGCATCAACCCAAAACCAAGCTGTATGTAATTGACTCGATTACAAAAGTATGAAACAATAAATAGAACAGTAGACTATGTTCAAAAATTGATTGAGCCAAGTACTAAAAAATATTCTTTTATTTGTTACAGCGCCCCACATCTGGCCATATTAAATATCGAATAAGCTCCTATGATTATGACAAATCAAAATAGAAAAAATATATATATTGTTTTGGTTTGAATATAAGTTAATTACAGATCAAGATAAAATTGTGAATTCTGGACGCATACCAGGAAAAGCCGGTAACAAGAACAAAAAAATATTTTTGTTCATTTTTTCACAATTTCATCTTGAAAACATTCCCCGGTTTTCTACATAATTGGTTAATTGCAAAGGATTTTCATAATTTTGTGTTATTCCATCTTATTAAAGATGGGTATTTTAAAAATATAGTGTCCCACAATTTGGCCAGTTCTGTATGGTTGCTCTGTCCTAGTTCAGTTGTTATTCAGTTCTGGGGACCGAATGATTTATGGTGAGATTGTTCCCGGTTCAATTCCTGTCACGTGGCTTTCGTTTATTCGATCTCTGGGAACAAACTATTTTTTAGTGCTACTCACTACTGTACTCACATTGATTATAATGATCTGATAGGCTTTTCTAATTTGAAATTCTTACCCAGTACATTTAAACTTATGGATTTGTCATCTGTTTCGACCAATATTTTTATTGGCACATTGCTGATTATTTATAATAATGCCACAGATAACATTTTTTCTGTCAATAATTGTCGTTCAATCTTTCTGTGCCAGGTGCATGCAGCACCAGTTCGTCCGTTGTCTATATTGCCTCCGATGGAGAGCAATCCGCCAGGGGTTCAGTGTCAAACGAAAGTGAATCTCCCGTCAAGACCACCAGTGAGTCATGTGTTGTGGGTTAGTAATAAAGTTTTGAACTATGAAACTTAGCATGGAGAATGAATCCTCATAGACTTGTGCATTCTGTAGCATTTCTCCATAGGAAATTTAGCTATTTATTTATTGCCCAATTGACACAATTTTATTTTTGTAAATTATTTGTAATTTTTATATGCGGGCACGGCGCGCCCCATCTGAGAGAACTAAGGGAGTAAGGCGTAAAGAGGGAGTCTGCGTACTGTGCAATATAATATCGTCCGGTGCTGTCCTGGAGACAACCCCTATTTCATTATGAATTTATTATGAATATTTTAATATAAGTCTACCTGACCTGCCAATGTGTCTATTGGCAAAGTGGCTAACGCGCTTGCTTCAACAAAGTAGATAAATTACCCTGAACCATAAAACGGGAATATTTAGTTTTTCTTGACGCACACGCGGGGAGATTTGTAAAAATATTTTTGAAAACATTACTTTTGTGCGCTATAAAGGTCCCGACACAACGTTTACAAGGAAGTGCGCTGACGTCGCGAAGAAGGTGATGTCAAATGTGACGTCACGAATTCAGTCTAGCCTAATAACCCCGACTTCGTTAGAGATCATAAAGCGAGGAAATAGTGATATAGTAAATAGTAAACTGGGTTTATAAAAAAATTGAAAGCTAATGCTATGAAACAAAGTTTATGACCTCTGTCCACAGTGATTCGGGAGTTCAGAAATGGCTAATACAGCACAATGAGATTTACACTGGATATAATTCAGTAAAATTATGTTATCATTCCACTTAATGAAACCATGAAAAATGAACCAAATGGCAAATTGCCGCATTGTCGCTCACAAATACAACAAATAATTCTTTAACTATTCTATTTTTCCCAACCCCATTGAAGCCCGCTAGTGGCCGATTGATGGCACCAAAATGACTTATGGCTCAGCAACGGAGTTCGAAATTTTCTCTCTTCCGCCACAAAATATACTTGATGAAGTTTAAACTCCTGTTGCGCGTAATTTTTATGCAAACACTTTTTATGGTGTGTTTATTATGAATGTAATTTTTACGCGTCTGGTATATTATTTTGACTGAAGTTCTAGACAATGAAGTTTCTTTTAACAAATTGAATTTAGAATTTAAAATAATTGACAAAGATTTCTATACTTGTCAGATATCTTCAGTGAATTGACCACAACATTTGAGGCCCCTCTGAATAACTTAAGTGGTGGACAGGATGAGAAGCCAATCCCCCATGACTCGGCCAAAACTCTGGACAAATTGAGCCCACCATGTAAGCCGATCAGTGAGGAATTTCGCATGACCTCACCACGTTTCTCAGCCGAGACTGGCGAAACCACATCTGCTGAGGTATGCATTTTGCGTTGAGATTTACTGCATGCTCAATTGTAATTGCAGTTTTTCTTTTCCAGCTTTGTAATTTGCTATCATGTTATTAGAACAGACTCATCAAAGCTGTTACCTTATGTTAAATGTTCTTTTGTATTATATGGCATATTTTATTCTATATAAAAAATACCAGACATACTACCTGTTATAAATATAAATTATTTTGTTTATAAAGTTCGCACTGGCAATATATTGCTTTGTCGTTCATGTAGTTCTGTCTGTCAAAATATTTCATCGTTTTGTCTACCTGCATCTGAAATCATAATAAACAGATTTTCGAAATCGATGTAAGACTAGATTATTTATATAAATTAAATGTTTTCTTGGATTAACTTCTAGTGTAGCGAACTGTTTCGCTATCATGGCGTTTGTGACAATTTGAGATACGAAAAAGAACACTGGCCTTTCGGTATGACTGATTGTGGACGATTAATTTACCGGCCACTCGGAAATGGTCTGCGGAGAGAGTCGAAGAGTTCCACTGACCATGATTGTGGACAAGATATGATTGACAATGACAAACCTGATGACAACCAGGATTCCCGAGACAGGTAAATTATAGATATCATGTAGTTCATGTGGTGGTGCCTGATCCGTTTTGTGACACTTTTTTATTTATTTTTTAGAATGGTTAATGTGTTGCCAGAGAGTTTGGTGTCAGTGGCTGCCTCGGTGTTTAACTCAGCCAAGTCTGCTATCACGGCATTTCATGTGAGTTTTGGTGCCTTGTGCATTTTTTTTATTTTTTATTTTTTTATTCATTGAAGTGACGGATCACAACAGGAAGATTCTGTACCCCTCTCAGAGCTTAGGCACGTTTTCACCAGTACCCCGGGCCAAAGCCCGCGCCGGGAATCGAACCCGGGACCGCCGAACAACAGTCAGTCATAAACCAACTGCGCCACGACGGGTCGTAGGGTGGTGGTGGTGTTGTTTTGTTTTCCCCTAATGTTACTTGTTTAAGCAATTTGTAACGGTTAATTGGCAATGCTATTGTAAGCAAATGATTATGCTAACTGATTCCGATATATGTCAATGTTAGTTAATGATCAAAGCTTGAAATACAACTTGATTCTTTAGTTTATGTCAGTTTAGGTTGGACAAACCTCAGTTACACAGATGCGCGTGTGAATGGATTTTTTAAAACTATAGACTAATAAAATTTAATTAAATTTTTTTAAAGTAATAGCTCAGTTCCGCAATGTGTAGTTTGTTCTAATTGTTGAATTAGGCAAGCAATGCACATTCCGCCGTACTTCCACAGTGCCACACACATATGAAGTGAGAATTTTATTTTGAAAAGTTTCACTTGAACCGAATAAAATCACTTTTTTATTTGAACCCATGTCCATAGACTACTAGGCCAAATACTTTTGCCATTTTCAATTTATGTTAACTGATAAAAGAGTGATGCGTTTAACTTGATATGTGCAAATATGAAAACAAAGCATTTGGCAAACAATGTTTTAGACAATTGTTGGTTGCATTGGAGGAGGAAGGGGAATGGCATAATTTATTTTTAATTTGGCAGTCATTTCCAAGGTCAATACCATTATTGTCAGGAATTGGCAAGCTAATATTTTGCATACAGAATTCAATTTTGCGCAAAGGAATAAGCAACATTTGTTTGAAGCATTTTTTTATCCAACCGCAATTCCCAAGAATATGTATAATCAATGACGCATGTGTATAGGCACATGCGTCATTATATTGATTAATTGGAACCTGTGTGTTAGTAGCAGATGATTCCCCCTGTTCGGACAATTTAAGACATGTCGATCAACTAGAGATATAATACCACAACCTGTGGTTTTTAAATATGCGATGTGCGGCACAGTGTCATTCACCGAACTTTATTGACATTAAGTCTATATTAATGCAACTGTTGCTTCATTTTTTGGAAATTGTGGTTGGGTCAAAAAATGCAACAAATGTTAGTATTTTTTGCGCAGAATGAGGCCCTATTCAAAATGTTAGGTTACATTGACAAAATATGATTTTGCTCTTGAAATTATTTTGAAAATGACTGCCAGATTGAAAAATAATTCCATCCCCCATCCTCCTTCAATGCAACCAACATTAGTTTAAAACATTTATCTGTCAAATGCCTTGTTTTCATGTTATTTACATATGTCACATTAAATGCTTCATTATAGCTTTAACTACACATAATTGACTTGTGAACTAAACATCATTTGGTCACAGACACATGTGGTTCAAGTATCTTTTAGATCTATTTTGACTGACTTTTTTGCTTGAAATAAAATATTAAATGCGACCATGACCAGTTGTCTCAAGTTCAACATTTTCTAATTTTCAGCCTCTTGTTGGCACTACTTGTCTTTTTTAAATTGTTTTCATGCTCTTGCAACTCTGCGAGATCTTTATTCAAGTTATTGGATTAGTACTAATTGTTCAACATCAGAAATGATTGCGTGCTAAATTTTCCAGGTGTTAGCTTTGATTATGACTTAATTTGGCTTTTTTACCCCTTCCTTAGAATGCTTCTGAAATTGCGGCAGGTGGAAACTGCGAACTAACCGATCCAGAGAAGAGTCAGCATGAGCCCCAGCATTTTTGTGATGATCCATTGCAGAAGCCACCACGCCCACAATCATGTCAACCCACCAGTTGTACCAGCCCGACCGAATCAGAGAAGAGTCAGCATGAGCTCCAGCATTTTTGTGATGATCCATTGCAGAAGCCACCATGCCCACAATCACGTCAGCCCACCAGTTGTACCAGCCCGACCGAATCAGAGAAGAGTCAGCATGAGCCCCAGCATTTTTATGATGATCCATTGCAGAAGCCACCATGCCCACAATCACGTCAGCCCGCCAGTTGTACCAATCCGACCGTATCAGAGCAGTGTCTGAATGAGCTCCTGCGTCGGTATGATGATCTAATTAACAAGACGCCACAATTACGTCAGGCCACGAGTTGTACCAACCCGTTTGAACATCACCAATTACTGCCAAATGCGTTCCCCTCTACGAAAGAGGTGTCGATAGAGTCCATTTTGAAGGTAGTTCGGGATGTGGGTGTATTCATTACCATTGAGACGCTGCAACCATTCTTGTTGAAGCACAATGGTGATGTCAATAAAATTTTTCCTGATGTGTTGGCCAAATTCATGGACAACGGTTGGGCTATCCGCCGGCACCTAAGCTAAGCAATTAGTATTTCACACGGGCTGGTGTTTGATCCTGATATGGATTGGGTTGTCCAGTGTGCTTCTCCTGAATGTCCCGCTCGAATTGAGTGATGAACACGCAATTATCTATTTTTAATTAGGACGTTTTGCTAGGTTTGTAGCCTACTCATTTTAGTTTAAAACAGTGTTTCAACTTCTTATTTTGAAATAGCTCGTTTTCCTTTAATAGTCAAATGTTTCTTCTTATTTTGTGGAAATTAAGAATCAAATTGTATTTTTTTACGGATCATATTTTTTATGAACTCATTTGGCATTATTTTTGATTTGCAGAACTTGAACGCAGAATTATTATCGTAAATTTAGAATAAAAATTAGATTTCTTAGGGTTTAGGTTAGGGTAAGGTGTTATTGAATCATTCATTAGTACCACACTGACACAGACACAGAAGTATGGTTGAAAACGTGTGAAATGTCAATTTTATTTTATCTTGTTTATTTTTTTGTGATGAAATCTTGTTTTAGTTTTTTTTAAAACAACTGTTTCGAATCACTGGGATAAGTTTTTAAAAAACTTAATTCATGCCAGTTTCGAATGCTTGAATAACTGAATCAGATCCTGGCTGTTTCTTCCATTGGAATAAGTTTTTATAAAAACTTCATTCTCAGTATGACACCTCAACCGTCTCAAGAAATAACCAATTTACGGGTGCGCTATTTCGATAAATAGGGTTTAAATGTTTGTCGATCCTTTCTGCTTTGACATATACACCGGTATATAACAAGGTCTTGTCATGCCGAGTACAATTTGAGCGATATTTGTTCCTAATTTATCTGCATCCTACAACCCGGAGTTATTTCGTGTAGGGACTAAAAAATTTCTCTGATTTGTGGCAAGTGTTTCAAATAAGTTTCTACAGCACCTGTCGTTTGTCAATGTGATGCCAACTTACTAATCATATTTGTCCTCAATGAGTAGATATTTTCGATTATTTTTTTAATCACCAGCTGTTCTAAGGTGTTTTCAAGTGGTCTGCAATTTTATTTACGCATCACTTACATACGATATGTTCTGTTTTCAATATTTGAAAAAAGTGTTTCTAATTTGGTATTTTCAACTATTTGGTATCTGATTCATTCGCAATGAATATTTTTGCAATCCATTTTTATTGTGTGGTAACTTTGGTACATAGACAGACTAAGTCACACTTTCTCATTAGAATTAGAACATGCTCAGAAATGCACCAGTAAAAGGCCAAATTTCTCATTTAAGTTGTGCAGATAAGGAGAAAGAACCGAATAAATTGGTTTTATTTGTAGCAAATTACAATGACGGCCACAAATTAAAAAAGTCTTAATATTTGCTTTTTTGAATGGACCCTTCTAGTGGGACGTGCATTAGCAGCATGGCACATCTTTTTTTCCTTTTTATTTAGAAATTAAAACAGTATTGTTTGTTTTTAATAAATTTCGTTGTATCCAGTTTTAGCTGACTACATGGATGATCAATGTATCCAATTAATCTCGAAAATAAAATTTAGAAACTGTTGCACTTGCCAAGTATGTTACCATTCTGCTTAATTGTACTGAGTTTTTATTCATTCAGTGATTGCTCAAGCCCTCTTTGCGAACAAATAATATTACAATAGGTATGTGAATTAGGAAATGTTTGAAAACAAAAATGCCTTTTTTGTTGATATGCTTGATAAAGCTGAATTGAAAAACAACGTTAGATATTTTAGCGGCATAATCCGAAAGTTACAGCGACACGACAGGAATGCTATTTTTGTTTTTATCAACTATAGCACTACAGTCGTTCTGTACCCCTCATGGAGCTCGGGCACTATGCGAGGGGCACTCCAGTACCCCGGGATCGAAACTTTCGAGAGCCCGTGCCGGGAATCGAACCCGGGACCGCCGAGCCACAGCCAGTAGCAATACCGACTGGGCTACGACGAGTCGTGCAATGTCGTATTTGTAAGAAAATCGTTGCCTGACCACGCTACGCTCAGTCACAATTAGTGAAAATAATTTACGATTTCGATCGTTTACTTACTGGGTCACAAGAACATTTTCGAGATAATAAACTTCTCTCAATTGTGTTCGAAAACCACGGTGCTAATTCAGGAAAAGTACTTCAGGTGGACCAGTCACCAATAAAGGACGGGGGACACTGGACGGGTCGGGGATGTTGGAAAACTCGATGGCCGCCAAAGGTCGGAGGACGTGTGACGATCCGGGTGCCGGAACACTGTTAAACTGAACACGGGAGTTGAACAAATAAAGTCTCACAATCGGCAAACAATTCCTCTATGAATATCCAAAAAAAGACGTGTATTTTTCTTTTTCAAAAGACCAAAATGTCCAAACTCGTAAGGGTACAAGAAAAGTTTTGTAACACAAATTTGATCTGCAGTCATTAATTAGTAAAGAATGCCAAGTTCTGTTGTTGGAAACCTATTTAGGAAAGTTCTAAATTGGTAGTCCTGACTTTTGAAGACCTGTTCGATTCATTTTAGACAATATTACGTAATTCCAAAATACGAGTTGACAAGTTTCGATTCTAGTCGTTTGCGCACTGTTCGTTCTTGCTGCCCATCGTCGTAGTCACCTAACGAAGGGTCGGGTTTTTTTTTTTTTTTGTAATTCACTGAAGTGACGGGTCACGACAGGAAGATTCTGTACCCTTCTCAGAGCTTAGGCCCTATGTGAGGGGCACGTTTTCACCAGTACCCCGGGCCAAAGCCCGCGCCGGGAATCGAACCCGGGACCGCCAAACAACAGTCAGTCATAAACCAACTGCGCCACGACGGGTCGTACGGTTCCATTCCTCCTATTGAAGTGACGTTGAGAGGTGATTGGGTGGAAGGCTCCGACATTCCCAAAAATTATGCATTATTTTGTTTTTAGGCTATTACCGTATCCCTATGCTACGGTTGGCCTGACGAAAATAGATATTGGCGATCTCTTATAAATCAATCTCTGTAGTAAAAAGTAACGCCAAAAACTGTTAACGAGATAAAAAAAATTTATCACATTGCACATTTTTACCAGCACCCCGGGATCGAATAATCGAGAGCCCGCGCCGGGAATCGCACCCAGGACCGCCGAACCAACTGCGCTACGAGTCGTATATCTGAATCACTATCTCGAACTATTTGATAAAGAATACCGATTTAAAATAACTTTTACATTAAATGACGCAATCAAAAATACATGTATAGCGAGTGTTTCACTGCGCGTAAAATTTGATTTGCTATACTCGTATTTAACACTTTTTAGACATATTTCTTAAAAAGAGAACATTTTTATTTAGGCACTGTATGCCCAAAATTATTTAATTGAGTGAAGTGAAACCTAATCAGCAGATTTGCTCGAAAATGGCATCATTGAAGCCGCGCCAGCTAAGTTGGAGGTGCGACCAATTGTGCAAATTCGAACGTGACAAATTTCTCGTCCGAAAAATTCCGAAGGGCATTGAATTCATTCATGACATGCAACAGAGCATTGGAAAAAATGAAGAAAATCGGACATCAACAACAAATATAATATTTACAAAAATTTGTTTTAATAGTAAAGACAAAATACTAATATCGACTTGCACATCGCATCACATACACAATTGATCTTTAGCATTTTCAAATAAATAACATACAGGTAAATACTTAAGAATTCCGGACGTTCTCGACTTATCCGCTATCTGAGGTTCGACTCACGAAGAGACACTTAAGTCAACGAAGCCAGATTGCAAAATTCGACGAAATTAGTAAAACAGGATAGTTATAAATTTGAATAAGTAAATAGATATAGTCTCATTTGACAAAATAAAACTGAGATTAGTTATCTGCCTAATTTCCGTGAAATCAAGCTATGACAATAAAAAAACCTAGCCTCCTTGGAAGAGTGAATCGCCATTTGCAATCCTGGTACCAGTAAACCCACCAAAAAAAGTTGAGTATGAGTTTTCGAATCCATGACCTGGCCAATTTTACAGTGCATACTGTTTTACTCACTAGTTCTAGACCGGTTTTAACAGCGGTACTGCGCAGTCACGTTAGTTGAAAATTCATCGGGTCATTTAAAAAAAATTGTTGTTGATCACAGCTCGTCGTGTTCCCGTAATTGCTGCAGAAACAAAAATAAATTACATTAATGCTATTTCGCTCTTTCACTGAGTTTACAGTAACTTCAAGATTTACGTTGACCAATTACAAGCATGCGCATTTTGTGTATTCTTTTGAATGACAATCTCTTGACAATGACTGTGACAATGACTTTCAGAAAAACCAATAAAAATGTGCCAAAGCCAGAAAAACCGGTGAAATGTAAGCCACTATGCCACTACCGGCGAATCACCGGCCACTACCGGCGAATCAGAAAAGCGAAATGACGCACGATTTGTCGAAGAATAACGATTTGATGCAGAGTGAAACGTTGTAATAACGAAATAATTTTTGATTCATTTTCCACATCAATATTTCAATATAGTTAAAAAAATAAAGAAAATTCTGGTTACAGAAGTACTTACATTCGTCTGCTTCATCCACCTTTCAACATACGACAAAATTGTCGACCTATCATGGCTGTTAATGTGTTTACCTAGTATTTCCTAAAAAATAAACAGAAAAACACAACCAATTTTTAATCGAATTGCTAATAAAAAAATTCATGCTTCTACCATGCTAAGGGTCAAAAACTTTGATTTTCCATCACTCTGTGCTCTACGACTTTTTGACTTCATCACAAATATTTTAATAATACCAAACTCTTATTTTGCATAAGAATGCTATACATATTGTCATCTAGGACCATCTAGGAAAAAACTGATTGATGATGATGATGAATTCACTGAAGTGACGGATCACAACAGGAAACAAAATAAGTGTTGGAAACACGCCGAGACAGAAGTAGATTAAATGAAAACTTATAAAATATTTCCGAAACTGGAA